>JAOUZG010040215.1:11634643-11655127 GCA_026289955.1 Argiope argentata | reverse complement strand
TGTTCTATTTTTTAAAAAAACTTTTATCATATTTTGTATGCGTTATTATAAATATTTCTAAACCTGTAGCTAAAATTTCCTGAATTCACTACCAGACGGCGCCACATGTAAGGCATCAGAATTGCATTTTTTTTTAATTAGTTGCCATTTAACTTTTGAAAATATCAAAATATTTTCTTATAGCTAAGAAGATCTAACTACACAAGTTTTTAGAATTCCAGTAATTCTAAAAAGTAATTGAAAATGTGTTTACGAAATTCTATCTTCACGAGCATCAATTTTGTAAACATGAAAGAAATCAAAATAAATAAAAGGAATTCAAAAGAAATTTCTCGTAGTCTCTTTGAGGAAATACTCACGAAATGCGAGAATATTCTGCGGCAGCATGTTTACTCCACTCTTTGTACCGCACATAGAGTGCATTTTTCTGGATTTGCAGCTATTTCTAAAAGGCAAAGGATAAGATAAAGATGCTTCGATAAGGAAGATAATCCATAATAGCACCGAATCTTCTTAATGAAAATGAACATCTGTTGAAAACAACAAATTAACTTTTCTCACACGCATTTCAAGTTCAGTATTGGGGTTGTTAAGATTTATTAATTTTGTGTTATTTAATTGCTGTCTCAGGATAGATTTGTCTTATTCTTTCAGGATATTTGTAATTTTTGTGGAAAAAGCAATTACGAAAATTCACTTAAATTAAAGCATTTTACCTAAATTTTCTCTGAGATAACATTAAATTTGATATCAGATAGTTTTGAGAAATTACTTGTTTTTTTAAATTTTGGAGAAGCAAAAAAAAAAAAAAAAAAAAAAAAAAAAATTAAGAAGAAATAGATAGCCAATTTTTTTTCTTTATTAGAAGTTTCACAAAGAAATTTTTTTAATGGTAGCATTTTATAATCACTGATTATAAAATACAACTATTTAATTTTTTAAAATCACTGATTTAATAATTCTAAATGTGACTGGAATGTATTTTAAAATAAAATATCTGGGAATGAAACGGCAACTCTTATTCAAAGCTAGGACTGTAACAATTATAATTAGTGATGAAAAAAATGAAAATATTTGGTTATTATTGAAATCTAAAAGAATTTTTATTTTTTTTAAATGAAAAATTTTATTGAAGCTGATTTAATTTGGAATATAAAAACAATTAGTCTCTTTTCCTGCTTTTCCCGAAAGAGGAAAAAATCAATTCTACCGACTTTCCCTTCATTTAAACAATAAAACCTTCAATTGATAAAAATAATGAAAATTCTCTAAGAAAATTATTAAATATGTGCACTAGGAAAAATTTATTTAAGTTCACATTAAACTAATTAAAAAGTAAAAAAAATAGCAACATGTTTTTTACTATTTTATAAAAATTCAAACCATCAAAAAGCTTAAAATCTTTTAAATAAATATATTAAACATGGTCGGAAAAAGTATAAAAAAATTGGATTTTGAAGAAATAACAACAAGCTAGTAATAACATCCATTATTGATTCTATACCTCTGTAACTGGTTTACAATCTTATGTGATTCATGTAAGAACCATTATTAAGGTTTTGAGAAAATTCATCGCGTATTATTAATAGCCAAGTTCAAAAATATACTTAATTCAATAACTATTAAAATCTGGAGGAATATTCTTACCGAGCATTTCTCGCATACTGTCCAATAAAGTACTCACATTTCTACCGCTTAAAAATACAGACTCTAATCAAAGCTCCGAATAATTTCCATGGCATTGGAAAAAATTATTTTGAAATTCTAAATCTTTGCCGTGGAAAATGCGAATCATAAATCTATAACTTTTATAGAAACTTTTATAGATATATATTTGTATATATATATATATAACTTCATCATACTTAAAAAATATACTTAACTTCAGATAACATACTTAATTTCATCAATACAAAGCATTGCATTTATGAGTTATTGCGTTTAATGTTTGCGAAAGTACACGCTGAGAGACCTTCTTGTATACAGCCGACCACCCCGCCACCACTGAGCGTAGCAGTATCGACAGTATTTATTGTGGCCGACTGTGGACTGCAGCAATGTCCATCCTTACATTGACCAAATCTGTCAAACTGATACTCACTTCCAGATAATTGGCCTCAAAGTGGTCAAACACTGATCACCTCCTCTTCCAGATCACACAAGCTGAGAGAATTTATTTCAAAATATACTGTACAACAAATGTTATCTACTTAGCTTTTTGTCTTTTATAATTATAGAGTTTGATCGCATTCGAACAATCAGAATTTTCCTCTGAAAAGAATTCATTGAAAATTTCACAGTAATCTACAGTTGGTGGTAATTTCATATAGAAACTTCAATTGTCTAACTGAAAGTGTTTTTAATTTTCGTGATCATGCACAAATAGATTGATATAATATCTAAAATGAGTTTTTCGAATTCGGGAAGATCCTTGATGTAAATATTTGTCAAAATATAGAGTTCAGGGTTTTTTTTTTTTACTTTTACAATTTTTTTCTCCACACTTTATATACGAGTTAATAACAGGAAATACATTCAAAAGATCGGAAAATTCAGTTTATTTGATTTAAAAAATGTCGCCCTGGAAGATAAGCAGTCATTCATAGGAAAGCCAACTGGATTTATTCCACTCTTATTCTTAACTAGCCGCCTTTGGCGACCAGTCGGTTCGCCAGTATTAATGCTCGCAAAAATTTTCATATAATATTTTATGTAGCTGTGTCTCATAACAGGTTTTTCATCAAAATATTTTTAAACCAAACAAATTTTGATAATCATATAATTCATTTAGAGTATTATTTAGTATTCTTTTCTCCAGATGTTCAGTTCATTGTACTATTCATCTTTCTCTTTCTATCCGAGCAATGATTGTCCCGGAATTGATATTTTACTTAAATGGTGGAGGGAAAGGTCTAAAATACTACTTTTTTATAGAATAATGAGATTCAAATTTTCATAAATGTAAACACCCTAAACAATAAAGACACAATTGGTTTTCAAGAGATGCGAAAGTTTAAAAACAGCTTGGAAAATGCCGCGCACAGAGGAAATAATATTGAAACACACACATCCTTCTTTCTTTTTTTTCTCTACCTTTTTTTTCTTCACTAATTTTGTTTCTACAAACCCTCTTTTCACTTTGTTATTGTTTTTTTTTCTTCCCTGCCCAAATTTTATTTTGAGCAGGTATAGATTAAATATTCATACAGTCTAATAATAAAAGCAGCTATTTTCTTTCTTTTTTAAACATCCCGTTATCTATGAATGAAAACCAACTGACTTCGCGTATTTCTTTCTAAACAAATCATAATTTATTACTTCCTGCTATCTAACTCAGTTGGTGTGGGGGAAGGAAATGAATATTTTTGACGGGAAAGTAAGAAAAGTGTCGTTTTAACTATTTTCCAAGCAGATTTTTTAATTTTTCTCTCCATAAGAACCATTCTCGTGTCTTAACGAAAATATTTTTAAAAAATTAGCCGAATCGGTCAAGTGGTTCTCCAGTTTTGCGCTTAGCAACGCATTTCGAGTTGTATTTTTATTAATATAGATTATGCAAAGAATAAAATAATATTTATTAAAAAGCAATAATAGAATCATTGAATAATTAAATAAGAGAAAATTTACCGTAAAAGCTGTAAAGGTGAACATTTTTAATTCTACGTTCATGGAATTTCTTATTACTTTATCCGCAAAATAACACTATGCAAAGAAAATACTTTCCATTAAATCCAGGGCCTGACTAAGGCTGGGGCATATGGGCCAGTTGTTCCGGGCCCCCACACAGGTGAAGGGCCCCCAAATGGAATAGAAATTTTGTTTTACGTTTCCTTCTTTAATGAATGTTCTTAATTGTTAAAATAGTAAAGTAGAGGGGGGCTCAAAGAAGTGTTCGCCCGGGCCCCAACTAGGGCTAAGTTGGGACCTGATTAAATCTTTTTATGAAGCGACATTTTATATATTTGTTTCAGTTGTTCAAAGCTTATTCGTTCTCTCGAGGGAAGTAAAAATATTATTTCCGTGCTGCCATCTACTGTAGACTAGTTAAAACTCTATGCTTTTTAATTTGCCACATCAAATATTATTAAAAAATTAGTTCTAAAAAAAAAAGTATTCTAAAAACATTTTTAATTTTTTATTGAATAATTGGTATTTGTACTAATTTGGTTATGTTCATCTCTACTTTAGCAGCATCAGCATCAGCGCTCTCTAAATACATTCGTGGTTTTTTAGTTTAATATTCAGGAATAATTTTAGTTTTATTAGATTGTTTCTAAATTAGTTTTAATTTCGAATTTCGTAATAATTATTTTTGATTATTTCTTAAAAATGTGTGTGTGCATGGGTATGTATATAAGCATATATAATTTTTACGTATCTTTTAAGTTACTGACGTAAAACGACTTTTATAATAAAAAGGCATATAATTGAAAATTAGTAACTTTTATGAATATAAATTTAATATTACTAATGTAAATAGATTTCAAAATAATATTTTTATAAAATTTTCTGATACTTCTATTATAGTATGAAGGATTTCAAAGTCATGAAATCTATATTACAATTCACTTATTTTTTTTTTTTTTTCCAATTCCTACTATTAGTTCACATTCTCCCTAAATATATTCATATATCTCGTTAGGAAAAGTTTCCTTCGCGAATAAAATACTTTTCATTCATCCAATCAATATCAAATACATTTTTTAAAACTTGTAGTTAATGACACTTGATGTTAGTACAGTTTTTTTTTATTCCTTCAATTAATTTAAATCCTCCCTTTATATATCTCCACATTTTCGTTCGTTAATAAAATACTTTTCATTCATCCGTTTAAGTTCAAATGCATTTTTTAAAACATGTAGTGGATGAAACTTAATGTTAATGCAGTGTTTTCAAATATAGATTCATTGATTAATTTTCAATACTTTAAATAGAGTTTTGGCAGTTTGTAATGAAAATAGAAATCCACAGGCGGTAGCTCAATCGGTAAAAGGCAGAATTTCTGCTTTTTTTAAGTGAAAGTGAAAAATGCGAGTTCATTCTTGCGAAAATCAATATTTTTTGGGGGGGGATAAATTATCCCTTATTATTATAAATAATAATAAGGGATAATTTATGATAATTATTATTATTTAATAAAAAGTAATGGAGCTAAAAATTTTCTTTCTCGACTTAAGTAAGAATTGACTTTAATTTTTTTTTATATATTACTTGTTTAAAATAATTTGGAAGCTTGCGGTTATTCCGCTGTAAAAACGAACCACCGTATCAATGTGATGATTAGAATGAACCGAGATTATGATGAAAAGACATATAAGAATGAAAAATGTGTAAACTGATTTTGTTACAATTTATAAAAATATTTTGTATAGTTTTAATGCTAAAATTTATCATTTTTTAATCCCGAGAAGGGCATAATGCGAAAAAAAATTTTTAAGTTCCCCTAAATGCGATTTTTATATAATTATTATTTTATACTGTTTCTACTTTCCAAGTAAATTTATATTTTAAGTATTTGCATGACGTTGATGTCCCTTTTATAAAATGCCAATTGCAGAGTGGAGTATATTTCGGAGAATGCAAATTCTTCCCCCAAATTAATAATAATGATGATGATATTTTTACTCTAAAAAATCAACCTTCTTTGGGCTTAACGTTGATTTTAAAAAAACTACCCCAAGAACTTAATTTTATCCCATTTGAGGACTTTCTATCACTTTTGATTCTAAATAAGACGCAAGTTTGACAATGAAAGCGCAAACATTACAAAAAATTATGAAGTCATAGAACTACAGAACTCCTCACTGGACGCAAGGCTTGCCTAATTATTCGACTGCAACCCTAACAAATTTCTAACAAGTGGCATAACTAAGATCATTTCTCCTTAGCTAACTTTTAGTGATGAAAAATAAAATCAGAATAGTTCAAATTGCAAATGTTATTTAGTTTAAAGCAACCTGAATATTGTCGTAATCAAAAAGGGAAAAGGAAACAAACATCTGTATTTCCTGATTTTTACTTCCTCGAAACTTAGTTTAGAGAAAGTAGTTTTATCGTCAAAAAATTCGAACTGGAGATGTTTTTAAAAAAATCCCCGTGTTTGAGACCCCCTGAGTTAAAAAAAAAACATTTTTGAAAAATATCTGTCTGTCTATAACAAAGATAACTCAAAAACACTTTGATCATTTGAAATTTAGTATACATCATTACACTAATTTTGAAGATTTCTATGCAATTTTGTGTAAAATCTGTCCAGAGGAATTCTGCCTGCCTGGCTGTTCGAATGTAAGTTAACACGATAATTATAAAACGAAAACAGTTCGATAAAATTCGATACCGAGATTTAATTATAATATAGATACCTGTCGCATTTTGTGCCAAATCTATCGACGAATTGACTGTTTTAAGTCTGTATTTTTAGAAAAATATAAACACGATAATTCACGAAAGCAGGCAATGACAAATATTTTAAATCTGGTATGGAATTTTGTATTTACTAGTGCAGTTTCTTGTCAAATTTTTGTTTCAACCGGTTAAGAAAAACTTGTATAAAAATCAATTCGTGGGATTCATCGTCCAAAAAAATCGCCAACGATGACAAAATAGATTCCGTAAAAATACTAAATTCACGCCAAAAGTTAATATTTCAAATCTATAGAACACCATTGCCATGTAAGGCGTTCTCTGGCATGGTAAGTTATTAGAGAGCATGGGAGAAAGTTTTGAGGAGACAACTCCTGCTCATTTAATTGTTTAATTGATTACAACACATTTAGCGAAATTTTTGCTTGGAATATAGTAGAAGACAAGAAAATTTTCAAGGTAAGGAAAAGAGCTCATAAAGATATGTTTTTCTGACCAGATATCTTTTTCCCCCATTTGGTAAAATTCCAATTTGGGGAATTTTATCAAATTCCTCAAATCTTTTTTTTTTCTTTTTATCATTATTCACTGCTTTCACTTTCGGCTCGTATTGCAAAATTTCTTTATTTATAATTTCTCGAACATCATTGCCGATTAATTCTTTGGCTTTTCATTATTTCAGACTCAAAAAAAAAAGTCCTTTCACCCCCGAATATTTTTGCAAATTGTACAATTTCGTTGACATCATTTTCAATAGAGCAAGAATTTTTAAAATTTTTTAGTAACTTCTCTCGACGTTTTTCTACGAAATTCGTACACATCAACAATTAAAATATTTTACACGAATTAAATTGAAAAAGATTAAATTGAGAATATGTGTATATAAAATTGCAGTAAGCAAATTCGCTTTCTGATAAGTTTATTGCATCAAACATTATCTTAAAAATTAGTGTCCATAACTCTTGTATATTTCAGAAATATGTGTTCGAAGAGCATCAAAATATTGAGGAACATCAAAAGAAATTGAAAATTTCTACACGTTTTTCAGATTCTATAGCATTCTATTTTCTGTATTTTGCTTAATCTTTTTTTTATTATTATTATTTGAGTGTGTTTTCATGTTCTTTATTTATGACAAAAGCTGTATTTCAAAAACTGTTTGTGTAATTATCTGACAATAACTCAAAGATTTTAAGTTAGAAAAAAAACCTGACCAAAACCTCGAAACCTTCCTTTTAAGCAGAAATCAATTTTAAAAACTTTTTTAACTGATTTTTGCTTAGTTCTGTAGAAAAAAAGATAAAAGGAAAAAAAACTTATATTCAACACAAATAAACATGTCATGTACAGAAGAAATATAAAGCAACAAATTTCAAGTTTGCAGATAAATCATTTATTTCAATTTTTCAACATGGTCTCCAGGGTTACCGATCCATACACAAACAAGCAGCTTTGGCGAGAACTTCTCTTGCAAGTTGCATTTCTTAACGAAAGGTCGCCAGTTGTCGCAGTGGATGAAGAGTTTCTCGCTGCCACCGTGGGGGAAGTGACCGAACCTATCCGGGCAGTCGAACCATCCTTTGGGATCCCCTGTGACATCGATGATGCAGTCCAGGTCATCTTCATCGCAGTCGTGGGGAGGAGGAGTGTTCGGCTTGGTCACTTTGCCTTCAGGTGTCGTGACGGGTGGTGGAAGGGTCGTTGGCTCAGGGGTAGTCGTGGTGGGCTCAGGTGTGGTGGTGGTGGTGGTTGGTGCCGGTGTGGTTGTAGTTGTGGTGGTAGTTGTTGTCGTAGTAGTCTTTTTAACGGGGGGCTTCAAGTCTGTAAGAAATAGGAAGATATGGGATGTTTTCAAAAGAAATATTACATATTGTTACAGAAAGAATAGGCAGTCTCAAAACACTAGCAATACCTTATTCATTAAAAATTTTTTTTAGAGAGTTAACAGTTTTGCATTATAAGCAAACAGAAAAAATATATATAAAAAGAAAGAAAATATACAAAACAGAAAGAAGAGTAATGAATATAGTAAAAATGCCATGGGAACAATATCACTACTTTACTTGTGTTTTTCGTTTTTACTAATTCATGTGCACGTTTAAATTTAGGTATCATAAATGCAAATTTATGGGTACTTGCATTTACGAATTTTATTTATCTATATATTTATTACCTTTTGTTGTTAGTTTTATGTAAATATTGCTTATGCTCTTTTTTGTTTTATAATTATTGCTCTTAATAGTATAGATTCTTATTTATTTTTCTAAAATGTCCTTCCACCCTAGATGGGCGTGATTTGTATCGACAGAATCTTTTATCCAATTCGTGTAAAGCCTTACACCTTTTTAATAAATAATGCCGGGACGGGAAGTTAAAAACAAACTCATATTACAGAGAACAAACAACCTTTGATTGATTGAAACGCATAGAACTATACCAGGATTTTAAGCATTGTTTACGACATTTTGATTGTTGTAGAGAGAATAATACAGTAACCACAATCTTTCCAACGACTTTTCATGGTCTCTTAAACAGATGGAACCGATTTTGTAGCATAATTGATTTGTCTGTAAAACTTTCAAAAGAAAAAGAACAATCTTTTTACACTTAAAATTCATATAATTTTAAAGCGTTGTTAATTGTTTTATTTTTTTTTTTTTGTCTGAATTGGATGATCAGAACATACTGATTTCCAAGGCAACCGCTTTTAAAACGACGCCAAGAATAACGCCAAACGAGAATTATTCTATTTAATCCCTGAATATAATTGCTCATAGTTTGGCTACTTTTGGCAGATTTTTTTTTTTGTTTTTATCATGATTTGGCGTTTTATTGCAGTTCCGTGGAAATCAAGATGACCAAATGTTTTAAAAATGATTCAATCACAAGCATTTATTCGAAAAATATGCAATGTACACTTCTTATTGAGGGCTTTTGATTCAAAAGATTGAGGGTTTCCAATTAATAGATATTTGACTGCATCGTTCATAAAATGGTATTTTTTTCTATAAAGGATACGAATTGACGATATTTATCACTTGTATTAACGTTAGTTCTTTAGTTTAATAACGCTATTCACAGTTGAAAATATTAGAGTTTCCTATTTAACTTACTGTCAGGATTGATCCTAGGATCACATTTGACCTCTTCCGCGGGGAGGCACCTCTTGTGTTGGGCGTGGAAGAGCTGATTCTTCTTGCAAGTGTAGACGGTGGGAACGTCGTGGATGCAGATCATGAACTTGGAGCAGTCATCGGGGTGGACGAATGTTCCAAAAGAGCACGGGCAACGAAGATTCTTCCTCTCTTTCAGTTCTTCGAATTCATCATCTTCCAGGAAAGATAAAAGCAATATAAATGATCAAACAGTGAATTTAGGGCTTTTTTTAGCACAATTTCGTGTTTCGTAAACGAAAAAATGATATTAATTAAACCATTAGTTATAGTTATTTTATTATTCATGTTCTATTACTGATCAACAAAAAAAGAACATAAATGAATAAAAATGATTACTAGCATTTATACTTCAATTTTCTGTTTCTGGTTTTTTTTATTATAATTTTTTAAAGACTTTTTGATTGAACGTCAAAACTTTGTTTTAAGATTGAATTCTTTTCATGATTAGTTGTTTAATTAATTCAAAGAATTTTGTCAATATTAAATTTTTAAATAAGTGAGAAGTTGGGAAAAAGTTACTAAATTTTGGCACTTTTCAAATGTTAAATTTTAAGACATTTCAAATAGATTAATATATCATGGCGTAGCTTGATACATTTTAGCTGTATATGCACATTACATTTATATCTTTATATTTCCTTAATTTAGTTGCATTAACAAGCAGCAGAACTAGAATATTTGCTTCCAAACATATTTGAAAGTTAATCAAAAGAGCAGATAATTCTGTTTTTAGCATTTTAACGAGTCTTCTTTGAAGATTATGGCATTTTTGATATTTCCTGTGTGAACTAAATTATTGTTCGAAACTGCAATTACAAATGTAATATGGAATTGAATGTAAATTAAAAAGTATATGTCTTTTAAAGCTTTAAAAAATTGAAGTAAGAAATTAATATTGATTGAAATAGTAATTCATTCATGAATAGTGTTCAATGAATAATAGCAGTAACTGATTTTATTATTATGGGGACACAGGACACCTTTTTTTCAAATACATATTTATATATTCAAAAGAAAAAACAAAAAAAACATGCATTTTGTGATTATTTGGAATCGATTGTCATACACTCTACCTATTTGTGCATCTAACAAATGTCTTTTAATCATAAATGGTCATCATTATTCAATTTTTTTTCCAGCATTCAAATTTCAGTTATACTGTACACTATACTTAATATGAAAAATAATTTCTTTATATCCTTAATATCCTTAATTTAGTTGCATTAACAAGCAGCAGAACTAGAATATTTGCTTCCAAATATATTTGAAATTTAATCAAAAGAGCAGATAATTCTGTTTTTAGCATCTTAACGAATCTTCTTTGAAGATTATGGTATTATACGATATATAATATATAATATTACGTATAATATCTATATAGGCGTATAATATCGATGCCTGCAATGGTGAATTTCAGCTCTCTCAATAATTATTTCAAAAATGTATTTTTATTTGTCACTTTTGCGGTTTTCTCCTAAAGATTCGAATATCTTATTCAATTAAAAGTATATATATATTTTTTAAAGTATAATATTACTATGATATATAAATATAATCAAATTTATCATTTCCTTTCTTTGAGTTAGAAACATGTTGTCATTTCACGAAATTCCACCTATCATTAAAGAAGACCTGATATTCTTTTTCTTCTTTCCACCCCCATCTGAATTTCAATGATCAAGTCATCATTTTTTGTTTCATTTTGCAATTAAAAATCACTGATGTATGACACATAGTTTGGTACACAAATATGTTCCCATGCCCATATGCTCGGCTTACCTATTTCAATTCCACCGGGTCTGTTGCCACACCTGACCAGATTTTCGTCCAGGCACTCCTCTTTGCGTTCGTCGTACATGGTCTTCTCCGGACACTGGTGAGGGCGGGGGGTGGCGCATGTGCACTGGTAATATCGGCCGCAGTTCAGGGGGTCTGCAAATCTGCCAAATGGGAAGGGACAACCAAAGCCGGCAGATACTAGTGAAACAAAAAAAGCGAAACAAATATATAAAATTTTTAAAAAAATTAATAAAAAACTTTAAAATAAATACTATTTATTTTTGCAATAAAGACCTCCTAAACGTCTAATCTGTAGAAATATTTTGAGGAATTAATTAATAGTTCCTAAACAAAATTCTATATCACTAGAGCCTTTGGAATTGGCACAGTAAAATTCTTATTATTATCAAGTCAGAACATGATGTTTTGGGAATGAAGTTTGTGTCATCAACAAAAATCCGTAGGGAAAAAATTTTATTATCTACATATCTCAAAAAATCAGCTCCTGATAACGGGTTGCCATTGCATTTACAAAATCTCTGATTTAAAAAAATAAGATAACGACTACAAAAAATAATACATAGAAAAATGTCATTTTGCCATCGCAATTACAAAAACTCTGATTAAAAAAAACAAGTTAAGAACTACGACAAATAAAACCTAGAAAAATGTCCTTTTGCGCACGTGAATATATGAAATGAAATAAATAGGAAAGGTGATATTTTTTTAAACAATAAATGCGAGACAAAGTTTTCTTGGATCGTTTGCAATATTAAAGTGACTCATTCAATGAAACAATGAAAATGAATAAAAACATAATTTAACTTGCACGTGGTGCTTGACCGTTCAAAAAATTATGTTCTGACATGATACATTGAAATATGCATAGCAGATTTCATTTTAATCTTTATTTAAAATTTCTATCATTAAGTAAAACGGAAATCAAGGAATACAGTAAGGATATAGAAAGAAAGGAGCTTATAGAAAGTTAACATCAATGCGCATTTGTAAACATGGAAGATAATCCAACAAATCAAAGTACTTTTTCATATTTCCTCAATGGGGTAAAAAAATATTGATCGGCTTTAGTATTTGGTTTCAAAACTTAACAAAATTGCACAAAATATTTCCCTTGAATAAACAATATGGTTTAATTTAAAGAAAAATAAACTCTTTAATCCAATTTCTTTCATTTCACAAATTATATTTCTTTTTTTTTAATCACAAATTATTATTCGACACTTTTGCACCAGATTCACATTAAGCTGAAGAGAATTAGAAATAAATACAACTATCTTTTCAATAACAATAGCTTTCTCCTCTAAATTCGATAAAACCATCTGCGCCAAGAAAGAATTCCATTATTTACTTTGTATGCAATTTATCTTCAGTCGCATAAAGACTCGAATCCAAAAACAAAAGTAGACGGTTGCCAGAACTAATTAATCGTCTGCTTTTAAATTTTTCTTTCAATGTTCTTCCAGAATTTATTCATTTGTTTTGACAACTGTGTTTTCGTCTGTATTCTTGTTCGTGCTGCATTTTAATGTTCGTGTACATATTTCGACAAAATGTAGAATAATTTTTTTTTTGTGTACAAAGGAACTTTATTATCAAATTTTGATTAAGTATAATGAAACTGAGAGCTATAACTTCTTTTAAATTGTAGTTGATTTAATAGCAAACGAAATAAAAAATATCCTGGATTAATTGTTCTTGAACATATATTCATTTTCCAACCATGGGTCAACTCTAAACCAAACTACTATTATTTTCACTGTTATAGCTTTATGAAATGTCTTTTTAAAAAATGCATCATTTTTACCCTTGGTATGATCACGACCGTGATCCTGATCGTTTCCGGAGTTATCACATTTCGCTTGACTAGCTTCAACGCATTTTCCCTGTTCCTTATCGAAGAGTTTTCCAGTATTGCATTTCATCAGGTGAGGGTAGGTGAATTTAATGTTAAACCTGGATGCCGTTCGGCACTCATAGAACAAGGTACAGTGTGTTTCGTGCGGGTATCTGACATCGGGACCCGGGCAGTGCAGAGTTGCTTTCTTGAAGTGATAGGGGAGCAAAATAGAATCTGAAACTGAAGATCTTTGTTTCAGACATCATGTAAAAAGTTAAAAGTCGAATATTTGGCATTCCAAAATTCAGAAAAGAAGATTCTATATTTGCATTTGCTTACTAATTGAAAGAAATATGGATGTAATATTAAAGCAGTCTAACTTTTAGTTTTTTTTAATTGTATTTATTGATAACATTATTATAGATGTTCAAATATTTTATGAAATCTGCTTGGCTATTGGAATTCTACAGAGGAAAATTTCATGCTTTAATGTGTTCTTGAGTAGAGAGATTCGTTTATAAAATATATGATATTCTTGAAGAAGTCTTAATATTTTTGAAGGTAGATCACAACAGTCAACAAAATTTTTATTATTAAGAATCCCGAATGAATTTCCATTTCATTAATAATGTGTTTGAGTTAATCCTACCGACATTCAGTCACGGATTAGAATTTTAGAAGTATAAATATATCTAAAATTGTAAATAAATATGATGCCTTTTTCTATTCTGGTTCTGGATTTTTCAATTAACCCTTTCGAGAGCCATAGATAGTGTACGTCCCAGCAAATTCATCAGTCTTTGGATGAAGTTGTGTAGGTTGGCAGAAATTCTAACAAATTTTTAATAAAACATGAATTGAGGTACTTCATCTCCTTATCCCACACAAAATGATGCCTTGATTTGTATTTAATTATTAATTAACCAAATTAATCAATTAATTAAATTAACTGTATGTAATAAGCAAAATGAATATCTTTTCCTAAGATAAATCACAATCTTAAAATATTTTAATATATCATGACTAGAAAAATAACGTCTTTTTAATGGGTTAAAGGGGAATAAGTACCATTATTAACAAAATTGCCGGCATAATGGCATAGAGGTAGTGCTTCTTCCCCGTGATCTGGGCTTCCGCGGTTCGAGCATGGTTGTTCTTCTGTGTTCTACTAGAAGGCGAATGAATGTGCCCCCCCCCATAAAAAAAGGGCTCTACATGCGAATGTGATGGGTGAATAGCTAAATAGTACCCCTGGCCCTAGTTGGCGCTACTTCAAATGAGGGACGCTTGTTTCGATTTAAAAATCCCTGATGCATCAGCAAAGCTTGGCCATGGCAAGTGTCATTAGAAACGACAACAGTATTATAGAATATCGTAAATTTCAAACTAAAAAAAACTTACAAAATAAACTCTTTTTGTAGAATTTTTACATTAAAGTGTATCCCTTTTGTACAACATCTAAAAAGATCCACAGTTTAACCCTCTCTGAAACACTCGATTAGTTGTTGTTTTTTTAAAAAATCTATTATTATTTGTAAAAAGGACCAGCAAATTAAAAGGTGTTACTTCCTCTTTCAGATTACAAAAGAAGAACCCTTTCTGTGCTTTTAAAGGCAAATAAAAATGGTAAGGTTCGATTATATGAAATACTTTATCTTAAATAAAAAGAGATTCAAGAATTTAAAAAAAAATTGAAAAATTCCCAATGCTGTATGTAATAGCTATGATATATAACCTGCAAATTTTTTGCAATGCTTAAAAAGAAATCATTACTTCTGATACCTGCACTTGTTATGAACAGATTTATGTTTTGATATTCAAATAGTAATAAATAAGATGAGTTCGGAATAAAAAATTAATATTTGAGTTTTTTAATTTCAGATTTGTTTCCATCAATTAAATTCATTCTGATCAATTCAACTGTCTGCTTTGAAAAGGTTTGTAGGTTTCAAACAAAAGTTCGCCTTAGAAGAAAAAGAAAATATAATTCCGATGCGCTTTAGAGATCCGGCATTCTCTTCATATGTAAAAGAAAATTCGATAAATTGATTTGTTGGATTAACTTTGGAATGAAATGGATGAATTCTATTGGACCTTTTTTTGCTAAAAGCCCAAACGATTTTGCTCCGCTTTCCTGATAAAAGAATAAATCGTTCTTTTTTCTTTTTTTTTCAATCTGTGCAATGAACAGCTGTGAATTTTCCCTCTAAGATAAGAAATACACACCTACGGAAATAATTTTAGCGTCAGCATGAAAAAGATTGAGATTAGAAGGGAGAGATTTGCCATTTATTTCAAAATCAGTGCAGTTTGTTCTCAAGAGAGATTATTTTTTCAAAGCTTATTATCTTTTTCCCAATCTTCTAAAATACAAATTCAATCAACAATTACAAACATCATTCAAAAAGATGTACATCAGTATAAATGTTTTATTATTTCATATTTATTACTATCTTATTTAATCAGCTGTTTGAAGAACATTCGAAATAAGTATTCTTGTAATGCTTATTAATATTTTTGTTGCCATCATTCTATTTAAGTTCTTTTTATCAAAATATATACTTGTGAAATAGAAATATTTAATCCAAAAATTGATTGATTCAATTGCTTAATAATATAAAAAATACTAATAACATTTGTTGAAATCTATAAAATTTTAGGCTACTGAAAATAGCCAATTTTTTTCAAACTTTATCCTAAAATGTAAATTATAGAAGAATTACTAATTAAATTTTAATTTTACTGCATTTACTTCAAATCAGCTTATAGCAAATCATCATCAAATTTAGCTTACAATAAGCAGTATTAAAATTAGAGTATTAATTTCAAATTTGGCAGACTTTTTCATTTCGACATAAAGTCTATTTTATTGGATAATCTATTATGTTCAAATAGGGAAATTTCATCCAAAAATTGACCGATTCAATTGCTTAATAATATTAAAAACATTGATAACATTTGTTGAAATCTGTAAATTTTTATGCTGCTAAAATAGACGATTTTTAAAAACTTCTACCTAAAATGTAAGTTATAGAAAAATTCTTTATTAAATTTTACTTTTACTATTTTTACTTCAAATCTATACATTCAAATTTAGCAGAAAATAATCAGAATTAAAATTGGAGTATTAATTTTGCAGACTTTTTCATTTCGAAATAAAATCTGTATTTTATTGGAGAATTTACAATGTTTAATGATCATTTTATGAGTTTAAAAAACTCAATAACTGGGTTATCGACATCTTTTTAATGAATTTGCAAGTTCTAAACTCACCGTCTCTAAGCATCTGCCTTAGACAGAAAATCGTTATAGCCTAGTCTTTTATAATTGACAAGGCATTAATATTTTATAATTGATTGAATTTCAATTTTTTATTAAGTTACTTATTCTATAATTTGACTCATAATGTTCTTTTAATCAATTTTTTGTGATATTCTCCTTTATCTGCCTAGTATATTTTATTGGAAATCCATCATTATCCATAACCTCATAATGAATGATGAGTAATGACAGATTTGGTGTATGATTCCAGAGCTATCCTACAATTGACAGAATTAAGGGTTGAAAATAATTAAAATGTTGTCTATTCGAAATTTTTTTAACAATAACGCAATGTAAAGTGATATATTTTGGTTAAAAAAATAGATGCAAATATTTTAATTAAACTCAAGATTAATAGATGCAAGTATTTTTCTTAAAGTCATATATACTTACACTGAACGTATTCATTGTCCTCTAATTCTTCAGAAATATCGTCTGCAACTGCTAATGTTGCAGTCACCAAAACTGAAAATTATAAAAGAAAGTAAATAAAATACTCTTTTTTTTAATCACAAAACGTATTTGAGTTGAGATTTAGATAAATGATTATAGTATTGAAAATGCCAAACTTTTTCTTCATTTCACTTCAGAAAGAATTAAGTACAAATTGGGCATAGCCATACATAATAGTATTATGCATTTCTCTTTTGTTAAAAATTAGATAGTATTTTATGTAAATATTCATTAAATCAGACAAGATTATATTCTTATTAAAATTTAAAAAATATTTGAATTTATCTTTTTTTGTCATAAATTTTAAAGGAGCGACTATTTTTTTTCTTGGCCTTATTTTTAATTTGTATTAGGTTCATTTGCTTAACTTCAGAATTTATTTGAACGTGTTAATAATTATGAGCTGGATACTATGTGTAAACAACGAAATAAGAAAAATCTTCTAAAACACTCTATAGAAAAAAACGTTTAAGTCAATTTTCCGCCGACAACGAATAGAGCTAGAGAAATTTTGGTCGAATCGTTTTAAATGATTAAATGGTCCAAGAGATCATCAAATTTGCATGTAGCTACTTCTTCTATTGTGAAAGATCTCGAATAATGCAGTTTTCATGCATTCACTTAAATTTATTGCTAAATATTAATCAAAATTTTAGGCGTTCTGTCATAGAGATAGCGCGTCTTTCACATGATCTGAGCGTCCCACGTTCGAGTCCCAATCAGGGCATAGTTGTTCTTCTGTGTTCTCTCTGTGAGGTGTCAGAATGTGACCACCCCTGTAAAAAAGGGCTATGCAAGCAAATATAAGTGTGTTTTATCGTCATATGAGCTAGAAGTCAGCCTTCTACTCAAGGGGGCTCGAGGGTCCATACTCTCAGAAGCTACTGCTCTCCTTCTTCCGTTGTAAAGCAGACACGTCATCAGCAGAATTTTATGATTAATACATTTTTTCTTAATAACTGAAAAAAGTATTATTGCATAGAAATAATATTTACCAACGATAATGATCTCCTCAAAATTTTTGCCCCTACGCTGAAATAAAAATATTATAACTCTCTGCCTGCAAAAAACTTTTACGAATGTCTTGCTTGGCACTGGTGAAATATTATTCTTTGGCCTGAATTGAGCATTTTTGCTGAGTTTATCGAGTGATTTTTGGACAATTTTTTAGTCATTAGACCTTGGCGTACAGTTAATAATACACGAATTTGAGTTTTAATAGTGTTTTTTTTTCCGCTGCCATTTCAAACCAAAATTAGACAAAGAACCGCGAATTACTCATAGAATCACATAATAAATTTCATATATTTTTGTTCCAATGTTTGAGTTCTAGCTTTTATATGTTTGTGAAGATGCAAGCTGATAGATGGGGAACCATTTGATGGTTTAGTTCTAAGTAAAATCTGTGAACCAAATATTTTTCTTTCTTCGTTTTGTAGCTTTCGTCTTAACTTATATTCTTGACAGTCTGATTTCTAGATGGATTGCGCAAAAAAAAAAGTACCAAATGTACCAAATTTCATATACCTAGCTCAGATTATTTTCAAGTTATCGAGTTCACAGACATAATGCCAAATATATGCAGACAAAAATAGATAGGCATAATGCCAAAAAAAAATTGTTTCCCAAATTCAAGAAATTCTGAAACGTGGACATTCATAGAAGTCTCGAATAATTTTTCGATTAATAAAATAGTTTTTCTACACTGTCTGTATGAGAAAAGAAATTTCTCTCCATGTATAAATTTATTTATGTTTTAAAAAAGAAATTCTTTCTCAAAATTATTCCCTACTTTTAAAATTCCTATATTTTTCTCAATACTTCTCTGTGCAATTTCTCTTCCTGAATATTTTTCCATATTTATTTTTAAAATTACATTCTTTTTTTTATTTTAGCCCCAACCTAATCATACTATTTTAAATTTCATCCCTTTTTTACTTTCATATATACGAAGCATAGAATAAATACTGCCGGCGTCCTGGCATAGGGGTAGTGCCTCCTCCCTGTGATCTGGGCGCCCCGGGTTCAGGCATGGTTGTTCTTCTGTGTTCTATCTGTGAAGTGTGTGAATGTGCTCCCCTGTAAAAAGGGGATGTGCAAGCGAATGTGATGAGTGAGTAGCAAAAGTCGTACCCTTGGCCCTAGTTGGCGATACTACGAAACAAGAGACGCTGATTAGGCTTAAATCGCTGACTACCTCAATGAAGTCCATGGCAAGTGTCATAAGAAAACAGCAACAACAGAGTAAATGCTACAATCGTCAAAAAAATTCAAAATTGATATTTTGACGAATTTCCATGATTTGGACCTTCCTGAGTTAAGAAAATGCATTTTTGGAAAATATCTGTATGTCAAAAATGCTTCGTGTTAGATGAAGGAAATTTGACATATGGTCTTTACACCAAATTTGTAGATTTCAATCAAATGTTGAGCAAAATCCGTTCTAAGGAAATCTGGCTGTCCGGCCGTTTGAATATATCTTAAAATGATATCTACAAAATTAAGAGGGTTATTTTGATGAAATTTGGTATATAGATTTGGTATTTGGTAATCTGTAGGCACGGGTCATATTTTGAGCCAAATCCAACTAGGGAATGACCGTCTATCGGTCTGTACTTTTAGAAACAAGTAAATGCGATTACTCATAAATATAATGACTTACATGTATAAAATTTGTTTTTGGATTTTTGGGACAATAAGTAAAATTTTGTGTCAAATTTTTGTTTCAATCATCTAAAAAAAATTGATTTTCGGATATTATTAACTGCATGTCGGGATTGATCGCCAAAACGCTAGCCAAATTTCACACGGTAGACTCAATAAAAGTGCTAACATCACGCCAAAGATTAATGTTTCATAATTATTGTACCATAGGGGCATGCTAGGTGTTCTCTAGAACTGCAATTTTATTAGAGAGTGTAAAAGAAAGTTTTGAGAAGACCCCTTGGCTCAATTTCCATTTCCTCTCCTATTTTAGACTGGCGATTTTTTATGTTTCTTTAAATAACAATAGATTTTTATTATCATGTGAGAACCTGATGTTGTTTTGGTTAGGTAGCTTTGGTGCCTCCGAAATTTAAGGGCAAAGAATAAAAATTATACTATCCCTTTACTTTCTTTCCTTTTTCATTAAGATTTGTTTTTACCTGCTTTTACCAGTATTGTATTATTATAAAGTATGCTTCTTTGAAAGCAGATGCGTTTTTGCAAAGTTGCTTTTCAAATTGGATGAAAAGATGCTTTTACCAGTATTGATTTTTCAAACTGGTTTAAACTACTTAATGACTTAAATTAATTAAGTCAACTAATGACTTAAAAATAATAATACTCTCACATGATAACTTGAAATTTGCGATCGTAGATATAATTTTATATTTAAAAATGTTCTTAGTCCGATTTTTAAATTTTTCCTCACCAATTAATAGATTTTTTAATGAGAAAAATTGATCTTTCATTTCTCCTTCCCCTTTAAAAAACATATTTTGAATTACTCTTTGAACAGCTTAAAGCAACAAAAATGTTATAATGTATTTT
>JAOUZG010040215.1:11609309-11619643 GCA_026289955.1 Argiope argentata | reverse complement strand
GTATGGCAACGAAAACTGTGACACGAGAATTTTATATATTAGATATACATAATTCTGTTCGAGTCCATATTCGTATCTAAGACTTCAAATCCTGAAAAACGTGGTTCATAAGACGACATGACCTGGGTCTTAACACATATTTCAGGGATAGCTATCATAAATTAGAGTCCATATCACTTGAACAATTAAATAATGGATTTCATTTTTTAAAATGGAATGTTTATGGAATCGATTCATGCTCAAGAGATATATAGCCATGATCCGCCGTTAGACCCCGTAAATTAAAAAGAAAACTTTTCTTTCCTGAAAAAGTAATTTTAAGAAAACAATATTATCGCCTTGTTTCGTGAAAGTTTACCCAATACACCAATATTAGTCTAAATATGCCTAAATTTAATCCATCGTCAGGAACTTAACCAATGCCATCAATCATGCACAAATTCCTTAAAGCGACCCCGAATTCCCCCATCAACATTCTTGGGTCATCTTTTGATTTAATAGACTTGAAAAATGAATTCTCTCAAGGTTCAGTTTCTCTCCTCATTCCTTATTGATCACGGAAAATGCCTGGCCCAAGGCTGCGCCAAATAATCAAAAGAATAAATTATTGCCATGACAACTGTACAAGGCGAAGTGGATTGTTGCGTCCGTTACAAGGTTTTTTTGGCGAAATCGCAAATGAACAGTCTTTGATGTAGAATTAACGATTTAATGACAGAATGACACGTAGGTCTGCGGGGCGATGCTCCGGTCCGACATTGTAAATCGACGTTGGAATGATAAATTAAGATGAATTATCTTGATTTGCTCAATCGAAAAATGGCAATTCCTCCTGAGTAAGGCACTGGCATTTCTAATGAGAAGGCAGCTCCTCGAATGATTATAGGTTTTTATGAATTATTAGATTATGTCCGTATGCCTGGTGGAAAGGAATGACTGACTGTTTGTCATAATTATTATGCAATTTAGGAATCGATTATTTCGTTTCAAAGTTACAAAGTAAATATCTTTTATTTAGATTGTATGCCTAGATGCCTATACTACCAATTTGAGGGGACGTCATGGAAAGAAAAGTTACTGCATATAAAATAATTTTGAAAGAAAGTATGATGAAAGATAGAAAAAATATCCTGATAAGGGCATTTGTAAAGCCATTGATGGTGGTTGCAAGTGAAAATAAACCCACATCATACTTTGAAACTCTGTACGCCACTCTGTAAAAAGAGTGGGACTAGTCTCCTCAAAACTTTCCCGTATACTCTCTAACACATTTATGTTGTTGTTGTTACTTATGGTACTTGCCATGGACAAGCCCACGCTGATTATATCAGCAGAATTTAAGCCGAAAGGAGCATCTCTTGTTTTTTCAGTAACGCCAACTAGGGCCAATAGTAGGTCTTAGCTACACACTCATCACACTCGTTTGCACAGCCCTTTTTTACAGGGGGGCAAAGTCACACGTCTCACAGATAGCACACAGAAGAACAACCATGCCCGAACCGGGATTCGAATCCGAGACTCCAAGAACACGAGGAAGACGCGCTACCTCTGTGCCAGAAAGCCGACCTAACAAATTTGTAATTCCGGGAAACGCCTTATATTGCACTGTCTTACTATAATTAAAAAATATTAACTTTTGGCTTCAGTTCAGAATTTTTGCTGAATCTATCGTGCCCTCTTTGGCGATTAATCACTGGAATGCGTAAATAGTATCCGAAAATAGAAATTGGGCTTCAGACATGGTTTTCTCAATCGATTGATATAAAGATTTGATACAAAACAGCCTTATAGTCACAAAATCTCATTCTAAATTTGATACATTTAAACCACTGCGTTTTTGAGTTATAGCTCTAGCATATTTGTTAAAACACAGACCGACTAACAATCAAACTGTTGTTAGATTTGACTTAAAATTTTATATGTGTCAGCACAACAGATGTTAAATCTGTGCACTATCTTCATTTTTAATTTTCGTGTTAACTTACATCCTAACAGCCAAACAGAAGGAACAAAATTTTCTCAAAATTTGCTAGAAATCTGCAGATTTGGTGCAAAGACCGTTTATCGGATTTCAAACGTCTATTTCAAAACATTTTTGAGTAACTTTGATTACAAATAGACGGACGAACATTTTCTAGAAATTTATTTTTCAAACTCAGGGAATTCTAAAGCGTGAAGATTAAACAGTGATAAATAAATGGTTGGATATTCTCTGTGTGAAAGTATAATTTGTATGAATAATTTCAGTTTATTAACGATGTTTTCTAGCATAATGGTATTGTTGAATGGTAAACACTTAAGAAAAATATACAGTTCGTAGAATTTGCCACAGTTATGCAAAGTTTAGATTCGAGAGAATAGAAAAGTTAGCTTTGGAAGATTAAAAAAGTGAACATAAATTCTTTGGCAAATGAAATCAAAGTATAAATTGTTCTGTCTTTTCGAAAAATAAAAATTTTCTCATGACCATGCTTATTTTATTATTTTTTTATTCTGTGATTATCCACTTATAAATATTAATTTTGCTGATAAAGAACAACGAAAAATTCATTTTTATACGTAACAATCATAGATTACTTTTTTGGCTTCTTTTAGTTCTGTTTTTATAGCGAAATATTTAGTCAAAAATTGAAAACTTCTATATAAAAACTTATACACTTGTTATTTTTGATTTAGAGTTATGTATTATGAATCTTCATCCCCGTAGAAATGCTATGTTGATTTTCTAGTAACGATGCAGGCTTATATATTGCAGTTCGGTATCATTCCCTGTGGTGAAATAAAATTCTTTTTGTCAGTTGAGTGAATCATTTTTTATTTTTATATTTAAACTCTAAAGACGAAAGTATTTTTTTTTCTAACAGGATGCAAACGATTATTTTAAAAGATTCAAATGTAAACTGATAGAATTATACACAAATTAGAATTCCTTTTAGGAAAGTTAAATTGTTTGGGAATGCTGAATCTGCTTATTTAATGAGAATAAAATAGATTATTTATTTATTTTATAAATTATTTTATTTTCATTTCATTCGCGGATCTTTTTTATAATTTGAATAAATTTTAATCTTTAAATGCTTCAATGAATTTTCTCTGTGCTGCTTCATCTCCATTTCGCATGGTACATTAAATAAATTACTATCTATGATTTTTTTTAAATCTTTTATTATTTCATGACTTATCTGAATTTTATAACTTCAAACAGCTATGTAACTACTGCTTAGTAATTTTTCAACATAAAATGGCGATGGGACAAACTTTACATTACCATGTCTTACAGAACATCATTTTTGCTTTGCATTGAAATTAGTTTACCCCCCCCCAAGTCCTATATGCTGCCTCACCGTGGCGGGGGCGGTGGCCCTGGGTGGAATGGGTGAAGTACGTCGGGAGATTATTCTCCTGGTAGGGTCACCCAAGGCGTGAAGGCCATTCCATTATACCCAGCTAAAGCATAAGACAAAAGAAGTCCAACCTATCATAGGCAATGGCATTTATTTTTCATGGATTGTGCAGTATCAGCCTTAGAGGCTATCAGAAATGGAGGGACTAACATCACCTCTGATGTCATTGACCGCCTAGAACAGTTGAACAGCAAGGGAAAATCCTGTGTCCTGCATTGGATCCCTGCACACGTCAATATTGAAGGAAATGAGTGGGCAGACTCTTTGGCCAAGGAGGCTAGAGATCTCGCTCATGAGTGCACCACCATCACACTCGCTGACGCTAACGCAGTGGCGAGACACAGAATCATGACTCATACGTTTAAAAAACCCCTGATTACTGAATATGAAAGCCCCAGAGATATTACATCTACAATAGCAAGGCTTAGAACCGACCACTATAGAGGCATGAAAATCCATCCAGACAAAACAAGATCATATGTCCTTTGTAAACATTGCCCTGATGTCCAGCTCACTCCTGGTCACATCCTGAAATGCCCAGCGGTGACCACGAGTATTTTGAAGTTGGGAATGGTTCCGATGAGGAGCGCTTTACAGGAGATTCTGTACAGTCCTGCTGCAGCGGCTGTGATCAGGACTTTCGGTATAATTTGATGTCACTGCAGATCCATGAACACGAGAACAACAACATTAGTTTATCAGTTTAAAATTTTGTTATTTGCATACTTTAACTATGCAAAAATAATAATTTAACTATAAAATAAATAAATAAAATAATTTAAACTAAAACAATTCCAATTGTTATAAATTTCAAATTGTTCTTTCGTCCGAATTGTATCATTATTCTCCAAGCATCTTATATTACAGAATTCATTTGTATTGTGATAATATCTATAATGATTTTTTAATTAGATAATTAATTTTTTTAACATTTACTAATTTACTTACGTACGAAAACATAAATTCATATTTTCACATCATCACAACTACACCGACAAATTACTAAGCAAGTTTTTAAGTTAATAATAATAAAAATTAACCAAATTTAGAAATACAAATGATAAAGAAAAAGTTCTTTCTTCATTAGTCCTTAGATCAACCCAAATGTATACTTTTAAGTAAATTTTTAATCATCAAACCTATTGACTCTGTTATTTGGAGCGCAGTAGCCTGGCGTTAAAGTCACGGCTAGTGAACCGTAGAGTTTCAAATTCAAGACCAGGTTCTGAATTTTATAACTTCAAACACTTTATAACTTCAAACCGAAGAACCGCCGTGTAAGGAGTTTGTTGCACGTTAAATCTGTCATGTCAAACGTCCTCCCTTTGATGTGGTGTGGTGTGGAGAGTAGGGAACCTGCTCAGGTGTCATTTTCGTTGTCTGACCGTGGTTCAAAATTCGTCCCAAAGTAGACTTAATATTGCTTTACAACGGGACGTTAATATAACTAAACTCTGATATTTATTTAGAGTGTTTTTTCAGAAAATGACCTGATTTACGAAACTGTGTCGAGCATTCTCATTTCAATGACGCTACTTTGTGAACATGAGGACATTTCATTTAAATCGTTAGTTTTAACCCTTTGCACTCCGGAAAATAATTAGATGCAAAATTGTTCTCATAACACAAGGATTTATTTATTGGCTATGAAAAATAAATAATACATAATTCTTTTAAGTCGAATTTCTTTGAAAATTAATCTACATCTCTTAACCCTTGTGTAGTCGTTTTTAACAATTAAATTTGAAAAATAAATAAATAAAACGTCAAAATGATGCACTGTGCCCCTGAGGCACCATCGGAGTGTAAAGGGTTAAATATAGAGTGAATGAAAGAAAAACTTGTATGCTTTTTTCGTACAATTTGAGATATTAAACATGAA
Organism: Argiope argentata; assembly: GCA_026289955.1. Classification (NCBI taxonomy): domain Eukaryota; kingdom Metazoa; phylum Arthropoda; class Arachnida; order Araneae; family Araneidae; genus Argiope; species Argiope argentata. Next base: position 11,614,357 of record JAOUZG010040215.1, on the reverse strand, counting down.
GGAATATTTTGAATATCTGTTTTTATTTAGATAATTAGAAAATGCTTTATATCTGTTTTTGTTACTAATGGCACTTGTCATAGACAAGCCCACTGATATATCAACGGATTTAAGCCGACATAAGAGTCTCTTGTATTTGAAGTAAAGAGTACGACTTTAGCTACACAAACGTCGCAACCCCTTTTTATGGAGCGGACTTCATTCATGCATTTTCATTCATTCATCCATCCACAGATCGTAATTTAGATCTGGAACAGAGAACGATCACCTCGGTCCCAGTACCCCCAGTGGTATTACTCTCGATATGAGGATTTTGCGACCATGACAAATTTAACCAGTGCCTGCTACCACACACACATGGAGAGTCTTCGGCAGGAGGGTTCGAACTCGCAGCTCAAGGGATGTGAATCCAATGCCCTAGAAAAACTATCCCAGCCATAGTGTGGTCTTGTATAAGAACTATTCTTGAATTCAAAAATCTTTAGCTATTTTGCTCATTAATCAAGATGCATTTTTAAATCCAACTATGAGTGATCGTTACAATTATGCGATCGTTACAATTTTCGGAGTGTAAATTAAGATTGGAAGATTTTTTTGTTTTAAAACTTGTTTATATTGTATATTATAAAACTTGTTTTATAATATTACTTAATTATTAAAAATAATAATTAAGTAATATTATAATTAAGTAAAATTATACGGAATAATTTACTATGCATTTTTCAACTGAATATCATTCAGATTACCTTTTTTATAACAATATCCGAGATTTGTGCCAATTTTTCTTGTACGGCTTTTACTTTATCTAAATGTATACAAATATATGTTGATGAGAAACCTTTCACAAATGTAATAGCGCACCGAAAATTGTACATGACATGATGGGATTGTGAAGGTAAAATTTCCAAAAATGATCAGTTGTTTCACTTGTCTTTCATCGCGAATAACGTCTATTTCGATTATACGATCGTTCCAATTTTCTAGGTGAAAATAAGATAATAATTTTTTTTTCGAATAACAAATGTCAATAGGTCAGAGAACTTCAAAGGTTTTCTGGGCTGATACAAAGCTGTGCTAATCAAAGTACAAAAATGTACGTTAATTATTATCGTAAATACATTCTAACAGATGTCCCTCACAGCTCCAAAGTACTTAGGAATGCCAGTGATTTTATTGACGTGGGATTGACCCTTTGTGCAGGGTTCAATACCAAACATTCCACACCACCACCTGCCATCTCTGATTTGTAATTTCTGTTCTCTCCGGGCTTTTCCCAATGATGGACAGAGTCATCTGGTGCAGCGTTCTTTTGCAAGTTTGCAGAATGGATTATGCATTGCGCTCATCTTATGGATTATTTTTTTAAATAAAGTAGGTTTTTAAAAAGAAAAAAAGGTCTTTTAAAAATTAAATTTGAAATTTCGCAGTAATTTCGACGATAAGCTTGGATTTTTAAACAATTCAGAAAAATTCAAAATATCCAGTTTTGATAGGGTACTTAAACGTTCTGGATAATCGGAAGAGTCGGATAATTTATTTTTATAAATTTAGAAATCCCCGTGCACCCCTAAGTATCACACAGGGCTTACACAAAGACCTGACAGAACTGCTACTCACGCATATTATTCGCTTGCATAACCCTAAGTTGGATAATTGGATAACTAAGGAAAGAAAAAGGGTTTTTTTTTTAGAAATAAAAGGAGATAAGTTAAAATTTATTAATTTAATGACAATAAAAACAATGGGTTTTATATTTTGTGTACTAAACACATTACTGTTATAATAATTATCTATGATTCACACAAATGATCAAATTGTATCTAAGCATCTATCTCATTAGATGATCACTTTTTACTAAAGATAAAATATACAAAACAAAGGTATATAAGTAAATAAATAGTCGAAATACCAATCGGGACAGCGAACGTATTTGTGTAATATTTAAAAGGTCAAAGAATCAAAAAATTGAATTTACTTCTTTTCACTTGTGTTTGATAAGATGTATGTTCTCAAATTTGATCTGTATAATGTTAATAACGTTGAAATAATCGCGAGTATCAATAAGATCTTGTTAATCAGCATAAATGAATTATTTCTCATTACTAAAAGACATCAGATTATTTAAAATTGTAGTTCAGCAATAATGTTTTAACACCCTAAGTGGTTAACTATATGTCAAAGTGGCAAAATTAATTGGCGACGAAAATTGGACGCCAATTCTATGATTCGAAATTTCATGCATTAATAACTTTACTATTTCATTCATTCTAACTGGATCTCTCAGTGCATTTCTGGATTCATTTACATTGTCATTTGCTCTAACTTCTCGTGTTCAACAATTTCAATTCATATCGTAGCTGTTCGACTAAAACTCCCTTTTTCCCCAAACTTCCTTAACCCATATGTTTTTTAATTTAAATAACTAAGCATTATGAATTAATAAATTCCAAAAGTGATTTATGCACAAGGAATGTTGGAATGCAACCTCCCAACTCCCAAAGTTTTTTCAATGTATAAATATAATTACTAATTTATTTTTTACTAATTATGTAAAATTAATTAGTAATTTATTAATTACTAATTAATTTTGCATGAGTTATCTAAATCTATCAAAAATCTAACAATTTTCCTTTAAAGTGTTCAGTATTCAAAAGCGTGAAAAATTCATCAGCGAAAGAGAAAACTCCTGCTTTTTATAGCTGTATACACGCAAAGAGAAAACATTTTCTTGGTCCTTTCAGAAAAAGTGAAAATCTTCCTGAAAAAAAAATGATAACTTGAAATTTGAAAATAAATAAAGGATATAACAGTAAATTATCGATAAATAAAGATTATTTAAAAATATTTTACAAGTAATATATTCTGAAAATAAATAAAGGTAAAACTCTTACATGTGTATTTATTTTAACCTTGCAGTTTAAGGATTATAAGTATACATATGCATATGCAATCTACCTGTATGTGTATACTCAGTGATTGTGGAATTAATCTTTAATAAGTAATATTAAAAAAAACTTTTTTAAAGTCAATTCCTACTTTGGTCAACAAAGAAAAATTTTATTTTATTTACTTTTTACTAAATAATTATTTCTTATAAACAATTTATCAAAAAAACATTAATTTTCACTAGAACTGAACTTGCATTCTTCATCTTCATGTGAAAAATACTGAAATCCTTGCCTTTTACCGATTGAGTTCCTGCCTATTGATTTCAATGTTCATTACAAACTGTTAAAACTCAATTTATAATATAAAAAATTAATTAAACTTAATTAAGGAATTAATATTTGGAAAAACTGTATTAACATCAAGTGTCATCTACTACAAGTTGTAAAAAAATGTATTTGAACTTGAGTGAATGATAAATAAGTATGTTATTAGCGATTGAAAATTTGAACAAGATATATAAATATATAGAGAGAGAGTGTGTGAACTAATAGTAATTGAAAAATAATCAAAGCCTTTATTTTAATTTAAAAGACTTGTTATTCTTTTCAAATATTTAGAATACCAAGTTAAATTTTTCTAATTATTTTACTTAAATATTAATTGGGTTAGACTTTGGGTTAATTAGCGAAGACTAAATTAACATTATTTTTTATTAAGTTATAATGTTATTACATGAATTCTCTCCTGTTAAATTATATTAAAGGATAGATTATATCACAATTAAGTTAACAGCAAATAGAGTGAGCTGCGACAGACACATGGTAGGCATTGGCATTGAATTTGAGAAAAAAATTAACTTCAATGCCCATAATTTTTAGAATGATAAATTAAAAAGAAAAGAAGAAAATGTAATTTTTTAAAAATTGACTTTTTAGTACATTCTTAAATGTACTTTTCTGAAATTATTTTTCTTGTATTCAATTTTCAATGCATTATTTTAAGTATTAATGAAGCCTGCGTCCGGGCATAGCAGTAGAAACCTTTCTAATTTTTTTATTAAACATTTCATGTAATTATTAATCTCGAAGGTATAGTGCTGAATTTGATAACAATGGGTCAAACGGTCTGGCCTTTAGAGCTCCTGCACGCACACTTACAAACACATATCCATTGCTTTTATTAGTAAGTTTGTCGATAATTCGAGATTTTTGTCCGAAACCTAAAATTTGCTTTCCACGTTATATTAAAATTATTGACTATTTTTGGATTATTTGAAATCAAAACTAAATATGCAATAAATATATTGATTTCTGACTAATTTTCTTTAGTTAAACATGCATATACATTGTATCCTTGGGATTCAGAAAAGATTTCTTACGTATTATACTGTCTTCGCCAACTGTTCAGTCACTTTTTGGCGACGGGTTTAAATTTGGCGATAAAGATCAACGAATTACTACACCATTGTCGGTTTGCCATAATTGGTGGTTTAGCAACTCATTGGCGATGACTTCAAATCTGGCGATAAAATTGGACGGTATAATATGTAATTTTTTAATTTTTGATATGTTTCATTCTTTAGAACATATTCTCAAATAGTAGGTCGAATGTATAAATATCGAACTTGAATATGTTTGTATCCTTCAAGAATTTAAAATATATATAACAGGGAGTAGAAATCAATGAATTTTTAAGTTCGTTTTATTCCATCACGGTAGGTTCGCATTATGTGCAAGCAGAAGAGACGAGCACGACACAAAACGAAATGAGAAAAAGCTAATGAAGCATTATCCCTATGAACATATACTGTGAGATTTAATAGGGATTTCTATTGCCTGTCAATCATATGCAAATCACTTGAAAGGGAATCATAGGGATCTTTTAAAGGAATGAGTTTCAATTGACAATATTATATCCTTTCACTCGAAGTGGCGAAATCTGTTGACTTTTTGCCAATTCAGCAATTTTACATAGCTTCTGATGAATTGAATAACTAGAACAAGTGGAATGGATCAAGAAATAAGAGAATACTTGTAGAATGTGGTTATTATGGGCTAAATTAAGATAGGGCTTTGGAAATAAATTAGGATTAAAATTGAAGAGTGTAAAAAATCATATATATATATATATATATATATATATATATATATATATATATA
>JAOUZG010040215.1:11552802-11592336 GCA_026289955.1 Argiope argentata | reverse complement strand
ATATATATATATATATATATATATATATATTTGCTTTTCCTCAAAATAGCAATTTTGCCACTATAAGGGTTAAATGCTCTAGAAGTGGATATATGATTGTTTAAGGTAAATATTGTTGAAAAAACTCCAAAATGTCATAGATAATATCATATATAACACACAAAAATTTTAATCTTGAATATAATTCATAGGGAACAATTACTTACACTCTAAGATCTGTTACATGTGTAATGTTACAAAAAAAAATGATAAACTATAAAAAAAGTTCTCTTAAGCAATCCTAATTTTTGTAAATAAGTGTAATAAAATTGTAATAAAATTTCATTTCTTTTGCAAATAATGTAATAAAATTTGTAAATAAAATTATATAAAACTATACTTTTTATTCAAAAACTACACACACACATACAGGACCTGACTAAGGTAGGGGTATACGGGACAATTGCCCCGGGGCCCCATATAAGTGGGGCCCCCAAATTGAATAAAAATTTATTTTACGTTTCCTCCTTTAATGAATGTTCTTCATTACTAAAATAGTAAAGTAGAGGGAGGCCCCAAAGAAGTTTTTGCCCCTTGCCCCTACTAGGATTAGTCGGGCCCTGCACACATATATATTTAAATAATTTCACTTATATTCATCATTTCATCTTTATATTAATTCAAATAAGTGTGTGTGTGTGTGTATGTGTTAATTTTTTTGAGTACCTTAAGAATCAAATTCCGTTTTTACCCTTCCTCTCAAACCACCACCTTCTAGAAATCTTTCCCCGATTGCATCAACTAGATGACCCCTCTTTCCACCAAGTAATCTTGACTTTCGCACTAGAATCGTGTATCTGGCGTAATGGCATTGTTAATGACTTCATGTCGATAGTTTCTGGAACGCCAACTTCGTTTTTACCAACGGACCTCAACGTTCTCTCCGTTTTTAATTTGTATCTGGTAGCGCCGCTACGGCACTTAAGATAAGTAAAAAAAAAAAAAAACGTATAAAAATGGATTGCCCTTCGGCATGCCATCTGGTATTCAATTTGAATTGGCTCAGAGACCTAATAAAAAATCGCTGACTTATGTCTTTCTTCAAGGCAAAGGACAATTAGTCAATGGGAGAAACAAATTAAACTGAATTATTAATCGAATACTCGGAATTCTTCGGATAATGATACAAAATTCCTTGTAAATTATCTGTAACTCATTTTTTTATAGTTAGACTGAAAGTATTCTGTTTTAGAAAAACAATTGATAGATTACAGTCGTCAATTTCAAAAGTTTCAATATTTTTGTAGCATCCTCCTCCCTCACTTTTTTTTACCTATCTTTGTCAAACATTAAGTTTCTTATTTTTTTTCGAGCAATTAAAATTGATGATTTATTTTTAGCGATCTCTATAATTTTTCGTAATGTCATTTATAACAAAAAAAATTGGAAATCGATATATTAAATATTATTTAATATATTATTTAATCGATATAATTTTAGTCAATATATTATCGACATATCGATAAATTACCCACTTAACCATTTTTTTTTTACTATCTAATAAGATGACGTTTTCCATTTTGAGAATATGTTTTTATTTTGATTCAAAAGGAAATCCATTGAATACTTGAATTATCTACGTATTCGAAATAATTTTAATACCGAATTATAATCGTTATAAATGCTTCATTTTTAACTTACAACTATCAAAATTCGATAAATCGATGCACGAACGACACTCGGGCAAATAGAATAGAATTTATTTCAATATAATTAAATTGTACAATGTTTAATTAATAATACATGATTTTCTTGAGCATTATAAACATATAATAAAACTTGTGCGTGTGCGTGTAAAAATCTGAGAGCAGTAAACTTAATGCTTAATCTCTTAATGTCAAATCTCTTTCCTTTTTTCTTGTAACTGATCTATTTCTTAAATAAAACTCCAAGACAAGCTTAACTTTAAACCTACCCAATTTTATAAAAGACATCAAATGGAATTTCTTTCAAATATTCTGAAAAGGGAGAGAGAGAGAGAGAGAATATATTACATTTTAAAAAGTATATTCCAGAGTATATCTAAGGTTTAAAGCTTCTTCGTTTTTCTTTCCTTTTTTTATCATATCAGAACATGAAGCTCTTTTGGGGATGAGGGTTTTGGCGTCAACAAAAATCCGTATGCAGAAAATAACAATTTTATTATATGCACGAGCATCTCAAAAAATTAGCTTTCAATAACGCGTTGCCTTTCCATTTAGAAAAGCTCTGTTTTTAAAAAAATAATGACTACAGCAAAAAAAACCTAGAAAAATGTCATTTTGAACACGTGATTATATGAAATGAAATAGATAGGAAATGTGATATTTTTTAAAACAATCAATGCGAGACAAAGTTTTTTTGGATTGTTTGCAATGCTAAAGCGATTCATTCAATGAAATTATGAAAATGAATAAAAACATAATTCAACTTGCACGAGCACGTGGTGCTTGGCCGTTCAAGAAATGATGATCTGACATGATACACTGAAATATGCATAGCAGATTTCATTTTAATCTTTGACTTTTGATCCCGCAAAGTTCGTTGCACAAGAAAATCTACCTGTTTGTTTTTCCCCCCAGTTTTATGCGAAAAATTTCCAAAAACACTTCAATTGGTAACATTTTCCGTTTTCATAATATATCGCAAAAAAAAAAAATAATCAAATAAACATTAAGAAAAAATTTTAATACATTTTTCCCACTCCTCCTCTTAGAACCACCTTCACCTGAAGAATTCGATTCTTCGCCCGTTCCTTTTTCGTTTTGTTCCCTCCGAGATTCAGACCCGAGTCTCACGAGAATGACCCACAAGTGCGGAGTGGGAGACACTTCTTAATTGGGCGAGGTTGCTGTTTTCGGATTTCACCCTCTCCATCGCAGATAGCCATCTTCGTGCTCTGCTGACGGAGAGTGACAGTTTTCCCAGGCGCCCTCGAGTACGGGGTGGAGAGAAGGAGACAAAACCGTCTTCCGAAGATAGCGATAAAATATGAGAACGCTTCGCGAGATTTGTGTGACAGATAGGAGGCAGCAGAAACTGAAAACGAGAATGTATGTGCTGACAATTTCCATGTTTCTCGTAAGGTATCTTTTACTGGATGGAAATATAACTTAAGATTAATTATTACAAACCCACCTAAATGTTATTTACATAATTTCATTATTACTTAAAGCAGTGTATTTAAATTACTTTTTAATAAAATATCTACATTTATAAGGGTAACTTTCGAATATCTTTTGCATATTCCCTCTTCAAAAAAAGAAGAAGAAACTCCTTTAGTTAAAATAATTGCTATTTCGCTAATGTTTATAGAATTTTTTTAAACCGAGTATCAGATACTAATGAGTGATCTCTTATACCTCTAAAAATGAATATAATTGTCTCTAGAACTTAATTTTTATGAAAAAAATAGAAGTTTAGAAACACAGTTTAGAAATAAGAGCCGGCGTCCTGGCATAGAGGTAGTACGTTTTTCTCGTGATCTGGGTTTCCCGGGTTCGAGTCCCGGTTCAGGCATGGTTGCTTTTCTGAGTTGTATCTTTGAGACACGTGATTGTATCCCCCTTCCTGTTAAAAGGGGTGGTGCAAACGAATGTGATGAATGTGTATCTAAAGTCGTCCTCTTGGCCCTAGTTGGCGCTACTTCAAAACAAGAGACGCTTATTTCGGCTTAAATCCGCTGATGCATCTGCGGGCTTATCGATGGCAAGAGCCATTAGTAACGACACCAGAAATGAGAAATCCTATATACTCCCTGTTATGTTTGTGTAGAGAAGGAATTTGTCTTTTTATTCTACTAAACAAAAAACTTTTTGTAGAGAGCTGAAGTCATAAAAACTTTGAATTGCTGTGACCTTATTCACAAAGCTGTATGGCGCATTTAAAAAAAAGAATTGACTTGTCATTCTAAGAAGTTTAGTTTCTTTATGTAACGTTTTAACTTCACGTTACTTTATAATCAAAAATTACTTCCAGAAACTATCAAGAAACTTTTATATTTATTGTGAGGCAAATAAAAATTTATTTCAATTATCGCTATCAATCCCTTTAAAATAGCGCGTCTTCTCAATAATCCGCGCGTCCCGGGTTCGAGTCCCGGTTCGGGCATGGTTGTTTTCTGTGTGCTATCTGTGAGATGTGTAAAAAGGGGCTGTGCAAGCATGTGTGTGGGGGGGGGGTCATCTTCATTTAAAACACCCCAATTTAATATCATATCAGCTGAAATATTTTGTCTATAAATTTTTACTACCATCTCAAAATTAGACATTTTAACAACTCTGAAATCTTATTCTAAACGTCTTTAATTGCACGTCAGGATATTTCCCAAAGTTATTAAATATCTTTTTTCACACGAGTTGAGAAAAATGAGGTGGCATCAGCAATTAAGCAGCATCTAATTCACGCATTCATGTTATTATAATAAATAAAGTCAATAGTCCTCACTGAATAGTAGTTGATAAATTCACTGATAAAGAAGTGACCCTCGATAATTATTTCTGAGACCAGCACGCTTAACAATATGCAACAAAAACTTTACAGTTTATGTTTTTAAATTTTTTAACTAAACATTGTTATTTTATATTGAACTACAATTTAACAGTGCCCGAAAAACACGCCTCGATATGCCACATACTCAACTAATAGCTACGAATATATTAGTAGCCGATAGTAAAATTATACCGACCACATTATTAACGTTTTGCTGCTTTTGCGAATAAAATGAAGTGAAGCGCATCTTATAACGACCAGATTACGTAATGTTCTTCTTTCCCGCCCACTCACTCTCACTTTGATTTCAGAATAGATAGCGTGATGTGAATTTTGTATTTTTACCCTTATATTCAATATGTCCTTAAGCCCAGATAGTTTAGTGTTGAAAATAACTATTGTAAACTAGATATCTTAGAAAATAAAAGACAATAAATATTGGTAGAAAATATGAAATTCTTATTGTTGTTTCTATGCAATTCTTGATTGTTGTAGTTTTTTTTTTTTACATCGTATTAAATAAGTCTACATTTCTATAAAAATTACAATTTTTGCCCTTTTAAGGCCCACATAAACTAAGATATTGTTTATATGGAGTTTCTAGCATTTTCTGTAAATTATTGATTTGAAGCTTTCTTTTTTAAAAAAACGTGCAAGATCTTAACAGTTAAAAACTATTAAAATGTATTAGGCAGAAAGATTCTCTAAAAGAAAATGAGATTTAGAGGCATTTTTTTAAACTTTCGTTATACATAATTCTAATTTAAATCTTAATTATTATGAATTATTTAGCTAATAAAGAAGATGCAATCAAAACTTGCTTAAACTCTTGCTTATCTCTTATAATGAAAGATTCGCATAGCGAGCAAAACAAAACGTTAAAATAAGTGACTCTCTTAACGAGTGATATTTTGCAGAACGAGCGGTGATGTCATGTCAATATCGTATCATGAGGACAGACCGTGATGTAATGTCAATATAAATCGATGTTGAGAACTTGTTTGAAAAGAGCCTTTATTTCTACATGAAATATTTTGACCAGATAGAGTTGTCGAACTCGACTTTGAGAAGTTTGAGCAAATGTCTGTGGATCCTTATTAGCTGAGAATGTATCCCTGGCCCAGATTATTCCAGACTGGAGTTGGAGAGCAACGACTTCGATCAACTGGTGGAGGAAATACCGAACTTATGGAACTGCATTCAAGGTCACAGCGTAAATCTTCGGAAGCTGTCAAGAGAGAATGAAATAATAGACAAATCAGCAACCTTTCAATAAGGGAAGTTTCTATTAAAATAAGATAGATGTTCAAAACTTGGAAAATTATTGCACCTTACGTTGAGAAGCACCATTTTAATAATACAGAAGCTATGCGTTCTAAAAATATACTTAACGATAATTCCAGATTTGTTTTTATCAAATTTTGAAACACAGCCAAAAGCAAATGTCTTTAATAACTTTTCTTGTAAAAAAATGCATGCATCATCTTTATCTTTATCTTTTCTTTACTTATAATAAAGCACAATGTGTGTGTGTGTGTGTGTGTGTCTGTCTGTCTGTCTGTTGGCGATGTGCAGGTCAGACTGTTTGACCTACAGCTACCAAATTTGGTATATGTATACCTTGTGTGCCGGGAATATGCAACTCGGAGCCATTTTTTTGAATTTCTAATTACAATTTTAATCAATTAAAAAATAAACGAAATTTTAACGTTTTTCCGCTATAACTTTCGAAAATATTGCGGCATAAAATTGATTTTTGCATCAAGTTAAAGCTCAAAAAATTAGCTTCCCAATTATACTAATGTTTTGACATAAAATTCTATTTTTAACGAATTTTTAAGCATTTAATTTAATCGTATTTTTAACAATTTATTTCGCATAAAATTAAAATTAAATTTTATCTTAAATGTTAATAATAATAAAAAGCTTTTAATAAAATGTTACCATTACATTTTCAGAAGTTCTGATTAAAAAAAATAACTTAATTACTACCAAAAATAAAATAGAAAAATAAAATTTTCATCACGTGCTTATATGAAATGAAATAAATAGGAAATGTAAAATTTTTTTAACAATAAATGCAAGAGAAAAATTTTCTTGATCGTTTGCAGTATCAAATTTATTAATTCACTTAAAGAATAAAATAAATAAAAAAAATATATTACAAAAGTGCGACAGTTAAAAATGAAAAAGAATTTTTAGACAAGCACCAGACGATAATCTTGTAAATAATAAATTACATTATTTTAAATTTGAGTATTTTTTCCAACTGAAATTGAATTCCTTTGGGGGGGGGGAATTGTTTTGCTTAACGAGTATTTCGCCTTATAGAGAAAGATTCTGAAATAAATAGTGCTCGTTAAGCGGGATTTCTCTGTATTCAAATTAATTACTACAAGCATGCTTATTTTTGTTGAGCTATTTTTCAGTAGAAGACCAAAGCTGGAAATAAATCGACTGAATTTCCAATTGTTAAAAAACGGATTTTTAAAACTGTTTTTCTTTAAATTAAGAAATAACAGCTTATTAGAAGTTTTATCCTTGAATATCAAATAACGAAGATGAAAAATTGGACCAAATATTTTGGTGAAATGATAAAAACGGATTGTATTTTATCACAAGAATAAGCATATTAATATTACAAATTATATTTCAAAATGAATTCTTAATTTTTTTTTTTTTTTTTTTGAAAATTAGCTACTCAATATTGTGCTGATAAAATTGAAATAGTTAACAAAATAATCTGTTTCTGTCAATATACGAAACAAGAAAAATATTTTTTCATTATTTTCTAACAGAAGAAAATTCACGTGTTTCAAAGATTTTTCGAAATAATGAAATCGTTTAGGTGTTAACTGAAACAAGAAGAAAAAAAAAATTTTTTTAATTAAGGATTAAGAATATGTTTTCTAAAGTGTTGAAGTAAAGAGAATAATTTTAATAACGAAAAAAAAAGTTGTATAAATGAAAAGACACATTTTTTAAATTTTAGAATAATATGAAAATTATTTTTGTAATAATATTTTTGAAAGTTATCTAAAAAGAACTCTGAAATCTTGCTTAATTTTTGACTAATTTGAATAGTTCCTCTTATCTGTCTACCCTATCTAACAAAATATACAAATTATATATATAAAATTTGGCAACTCTTGATTTTAAGATACGTCCTGCAATTCACTCATAGACATTAATTCGTCTCTATAAGTGAATTATATACACATACTACAACAACAAAAGAATAGTATAACTTTATAGAGAAAGAAATTATAATATGAAACGGGGGAAAACTTATTTAATTGTTGAATTCTCTATTTTATTCCCTATTTAAATCTTTTTTTCAAGATAGTAATATTGACTTTCGAATTATTTCCCATTTTGATCTGTCTTTCTAAACCCTATTTACCAAACGCAGTTGCTTGATCTAAAAATACTTTAGTTGTAAAATTAAAACTAGTCAACGATGGAGGGGGGAAAATCAGGGCAATAGAAACAATAAGCTTTATCTTGATAAAATTAACTAATTTTAAACTATGAATAAAAAATAATTAAAAATTAAATGACATTTTATTAATTAAATCTATTTCCTAAATTAATTTTCCCAAATTGAGCAAAAATTAAAAATAAATATTTTTTTATTAAAAAAAAAAAGAACCCTCCCCGGCGGGGAATCGAACCCCGGTCTCCCGCGTGACAGGCGGGGATACTGACCACTATACTACCGAGGATATGAACACTTGCCGAAACCCGGGATCGAACCAGGGACCTTTAGATCTTCAGTCTAACGCTCTCCCAACTGAGCTATTTCGGCACATCTAGCGAGTGACCGGAAAGCAACCAATTCGGAGAGAAGTCGAAAATAATCGGTCGACAATCGATTGCGGTTAGGAAGTAGGCGACGTTGAAAGTGGACTTATCAGTGAGATAAATGTGATAAGCGAGCTGCTTAGTATACGTTTTTTTCTATGCTGATTGCAAAAGTAAACAAATGAATTAAAGTTAAAATTTAAAACCCTTAATTTTAAAGTTACATTTGCCAATGCAAAAGCGCGAGCATCTTTTCTTATATTTATCACTTTTTACAAATTTGTTCCTGCAAAACCATTTGTTAAAAGAAAACACAAAAGGAAAAAAAAAAAAATTCTAGGGCTTTAATTATTTATTTAATAATTTTTATTATCTAATTATTATAAATTCTAGAGCTTTAATTATGTATTTTAATTATTTTTATTATTAAGAATTATATTTATTTTTCATATTTTAAATTTTTATTTAATTAGAAATTTCAAAAACATTCTTTTTTAAATTCAAATATAATAGAATTACCAATATTTATCGACGCTTCGGCTTTTTGTGCTGTATCTTGTCCCCCACCTGATTCGTACACAAAATAAATAATTTTAAATATAATTTTATGAAACGATTAAAATGAATAAGGATATAGTTTAACTCGCTCGAGCACGTCATGCTTGGCCGTTCAAGAAATGATGTTCTGACGTGATACATTGAAATATGCATAGAAGATTCCATTTTAATCTTTATTTATTATTACTTCTGACAAAATATTAGTCTTCAAATGTCGATGTGCTAAAATAAATGGCAGAAGTTTTCGAAACTGATTTTGATTGAAGGTTTCATAATTTTGTACTGGAACCTAAATTGCATCTGCATTTGAGTATTCAGTAGCTACTATTATTATGGTATACAAAGAGTATTTGTAATTATACATTTACTTCCATGTATTAACCCTTTTCAGCATGAATAAAAAAGGCGTTGAAAATAATTGTTTCTTGGTGTAAATAGCTTTAATTAATTATCAATAAGGCATATCAAAAGAAAAATAATGATAAAGTTTTATATTTTGGGGTTTTTTTACGGAACCATATATGGGCTCGTATGTAGTAAAGAAACAATTGAAAAGCAGAAAAATTATTATCCGTCGAGAAAGATGAGCATATAGACTCCATGGAAATATTTTTCAACTCCTACTATTAGCTCACACTCTTCCTACATATTTATATATCTTGTGCAAATTTTTAATCGTTAATAAAATACTTTTTATGCATCCACTCGAGTTCAAGTAAATTTTTTTAAAACTTGTAGTGGATGACATTTGATGTTAATACAATTTTTTCAAATATTAATTCATTAATTTTTTATTAATTAATTAAAAACAAATTTTCCCGCCTTTATAGTAGCCCTAATTGCTAGGTTGGATAGCTTAGTTGGAAGGGCGTTGGATTCGCATCCTTTGTGCTACGAGTTCGATCGAACCTGATCACGAATTTCTCCATGTCGGGAGTTATACCACTGGGGGTACTGAGTCAAAGATAATCGTTATTCGAGCGCTCAGGGGTCCACCCCTACTTCCGTTGTAAAGCGGGACACGAGGACAACAATTGTAACTATTTAATACGAGTTAATACGAGTTACGAGTCGTAAAAAGTGAATAGAATAAAAAAAAATCGAAACTTCCTAAATTTTTCATAATATCCAAAGTAGGAATAGATTTTTTTTTAAAAAAAAAATTATATTACTTGTTCTTTTGTCAAAGAGTACTTACGTTTTATTTTGTTATCGTTTTTTTCATAATGAATCATTCGCACTTCAGATCTGCTTTTTCACCCACTTCCACTAAAGGGAGGTTATTTCGAAAAGTCATAAAATCATAGACAATACTTTTGCTTTTTATTATTGCTAAATATATATTTGATGGATTAAAACAGATTGAATTATTTTATAATACTTAATTTGGAAATAAATTTGAATCAAAACTGCTGTACCTTATACGGACCCATATGCCGTAAAGGGTTAATTAGCCATTTTTTATCATAAGTTTAGTTATTTTACTTTTTTATTATTATTTCTTCTAAGATCGTCCTTGATAGCCATTTCAAACGATAACGACACCGAAGAACACGTTCGGCAGTCAGTTTTCGAAAAGGCAAAACAGCGTATCACAACTGAAGAAAAATGAAAAGAAAAAGCAATATTTCCGCGCGACCATAAAAACTGCCCCATTCCACCGTTCGTTTTTCGTCGTGGAATTATGATTCGAGAAAATGGCTCTTTCGCTAGTTATTAGAAGCGCCAAATCCATTGTGTTTTTCCCACAGAATTCGTGGCGCGGGATTTTTCTCAAGTGTTTAGGTTTGTGAAACAGCTCCTCTATCGTTCGAAAAAATATAAAGAAAACGGTGAGAATCGGTGAGAAAACAATAGATGGGACTGGACATCAAAAATGCGTCGCTGCTGTTTTCCAACTGCGTCTTGAGAATGCCATTGTTGAGTTTTGCGAAATGGCTACTTGGGACGAGACTAGAAATTTACATTACTACATTCGTAGATGTTTGGATTATTAATAAACTGCCTCAAGGCCTTGCAGAATTGTTATTTAATTGTGTTGCTTATAACATACATATAAAAAACATATTTTATTTTTTTAATGTTTAAAATTAAAATCAAAGCCCTAATATTTTCTCATTAGAAATCATGAGAAATAAGGAAATACTATCTGTGTTTGATCGTCAACAGGCTTATCAAAATTATTTTCTGTGCTTAATTTTTAAATAAATTAAATTAAATTAATAAATAATTTAATTTATTTTTTCTTGGTGATTTGATTTTATCACCAAGAAAAAAAAAAGAGTTCGTTCAGTGGCAAATTCTCAGCTAAGCAGACAAGACCTAGACATCTGAACAGAAAGAAGTGGAAATCCATAATTCTGTTTATTGTTGCCAAATAAATTAATTTGAATGAAAAAATATTAGATGTTTAGAATTAGTATAATTTTTCTAAAGAATTTTTAGTCAGATTACTTTTTGCTTCATTACGTTCATCTAATTTTTAAAACACTGATTAAAAAAAAGGTAAAAGTAAAGCAACGCTTTCATGAATCATAATAAATAAATAAGAACAAATATAATGTTTTTATTGTTTGAATTCGAAATTTCAGAGAGCTCCAGAGCCAATCTTATGGCATTCAAAGAAATGCAAGCTCGCCAACCTGCAATGTGAATGGCGAATTTTCATTTTCAATTTTTCTTGCTGGTAAACAAAGTTTTGAAGCTCGATCGATTTTATGAAATAGCATCTATGATGTGATAGTTCTACGTCAACCTTTTAAGAACGCATCTGTTGTCGAAAAAGTAAACATAATAATAAAGCAATACCGAATAAAAGCAGGGCAACCTTTTAAAAAAGTATTTGCTTTCAAAGAAGCACATAACAATGCAATACTGGTAAAAGAAGATAAAAAAAATTTCAACCGATAATTTCCTTCTGCCCGTAATCTTTATTTTTTGGCCGTAACTTTTAGAGACATCAAACCTCCTAACCAAAACAACATCATGTTCTTGCTCAATATAAATAAATTCAGAACAAACCATATATACACAATATAATACGTATTTCTTCTTTAAAGGTAGTACAGAATAACAAAGCCGCACAGAAATATATTAAACAGAATGACAGCACAGAAGGTATACCTAGGACCATACGGGGCAGCTGCCCAAGGCCCCAACATAAGTGGAAGCCCCAAACCAAATCGAAATTTTATTTTACGTTTCCTTCTTTAATGAAAATTCATCATTATTGAAGTAGTAATGCAGAGGATCCCCAAAGAAGTTTTTGCCCCGGGCCCCAACTGAAGTTAAGTCGGGCCCTGGGTATACCTTTACAATTTAAAGCCTTAAATTTTTAGAAATATACCTAGAAACAAAGATGAGAGAAATTGAAAAAAAAAATTGTTTCTAGCAAAATAATGAAGCACAAAGTCGATCCCAGTTCATATCTTTAGCTTTGCTAGTCACGACTGCCATGAAAAATCATGTAATTACAAGACGGCAAGAAGTCGAAATTCCATTTTGCTTCCATATTCGTTCTGTCTTAAGTTCATTAATCTTAATTCAACCAAATAGAACCATCATCAATATCACTAAGAGCAACTGACAGACATTCCCAGCAAGCGGGGAAGGCAGTGGTTTTCCATTCACTTCTCGTAGAAACAACTCAGCAAGTGGTCCCTTTGGGTAACTCAAGTAGCCACAGCACGATACTTTTCTGTTCGATAGACACCCGCGAATCCTTTTCAGTGGAGAGCATTTCTTCCCACACATCTCCACTGTTTGGTGTCTGGGAAATGGAAAAACACAATAGCAAAGCTGTCAGGAGTTGGAAGAGTGTCTGTCGATTTTGGGTATCTATCTGGAATTTTTCCACATTAATCTTCTTGGCAGAAAGATGGAAAAGGGGATTATGTTTTCGGTTTCCAGATTCAAGATGGATTACTGGATTAGTCTCAAAAGAGGTGCTTCAAGTGAAAAATGTGCTTTGTACTCGGAATTTCTGAAGGAAGAAGAAAAAAACAATCGGTAGTTTTTTAAGATAGATTGGATGGCAGTTAAACAAGGATCTAAGTGAAAATTAAAAAAAAAAAAGGAAATCTTCGATCGTAAATTTCAAGTTATCATGTGAGAACATTAGTACTTTTTAAAGTTCATTATTTATCTTAATTAATTTAAATCATTAACCAATTTAAACCGGTTTTAAAGAATCACTTCTTTATCGATTTCTATCCCTCTATTGTGTGTGTGTAATGATATTTTAAACTCCTAATTTAAATCTAAATTAATTTTCGAACTTTCAATGTAATTTAGCCTATGGGAACATCATTCTAAAAAATATTCTCCTATTTCCTGATCCATTCCACTTGTTCTAGCTAATTAATTCAACAGAAGATTTGTAAAATTGCCTTCTCTTCTAAAAATCGACGCTCCGAATGAAGGGATAAAAAATTGCCCAGCTAAGCACATTCCTTTAAATGATCCCTTTGATTCTATTATACAAGACGTACATATGCCAAAAATCCCTATTAAAATCTAAAAGTATACATTCACAGAGCTTCATCAGCTTTTTGTCATTCCGTTTTGTGTCGTTCTGTGTTGAGCTCGTCTCTTTTGCTTGCACATTCCCGTGGTGGAATAAAACGAATGTAAAAAATAGACTCGTTTGATATCAAGCATTTTTTACACCTCACAATCAACTTTTAAAAAGCAAACTTTAACGATAATATAATTATGACTTACATGGGGCAAACAGGTCGATAAATTGATTATAATGACATTCAGTCCATTTAAAATAGAATTCATTGAGGAAAATAATGAAATTTTTGTTGAAGAAATAGATTTTTGTTTCAAATAATCTTTTACCTTCCGACATATTTGTGAGAAATCAATGAAAACATACTAAGAATAAAATAAAAGACTAATATTTAAAATGGAATGTGCACGTTTTTAACCTTCTGTTACCTATCAAATTATTAATAAGGGAAGAACAAATAACGTCTTTAATTATCTCACTATCCTTTAAAATAATATATTATTACGGAAAGTCTGTTAAAGATATCAATTTCAGTCGTTGTTGTTTCTAATAGCACTTGCCGTGGACAAGCTCGCTGAGGTATTCAGCGAGTTAAGCCTAATCAGCTTCTCTTGCTTTTGTAGTAGCGCCAACTAGGGCCAAGAGTACGACTTTTGCTACTCACTCATCACATTCGCTTGCACAGCTCCCTTTTTAGAAGAGGGAGACACTTTCACACACCTTGCAGATAGAACACAGAAGAACAGCCATGCCCGAACTAGGTTTCGAACACAGAATGCCCATATCACGAGAAAGACGCGTTACCCCTATGATAGGACACCGGCATTTCAACCGTATAGGATGTATGATGACACAATCAACAGGCCTCCATAACAAATAATGATGTATATACACAGACGACAAAATACAGGGTGTCCAAAAAGTTCCCGTACTGATGATTTGTGAATTTATTTTACAAAAACAACAGGTTTAAAAAGAATTATTTTTATGCCAATGATAAAAAGCACTTTTAACATAACTAAGGAACAAATAATGAACTTACATTTATAATAAATGTTCAAAATGTTCACCCCTTTCTTGGAGACAAAGCTGAACTCGTTTGCGCATGTTTTTCGAAATGCGTTTTAACATGCTAGGAGTGATTTCTTGTATCCTTTGGGTCATTGCGATTTTCAAATCATCTATTGTTTGAGGATCAACTTCATAAATTTTGTCCTTTAAATATCCCCACAGAAAAAAGTCCGGGATGGTCAGATCAGGGGATCGAGGTGGCCAAAGATTTTTTTAGATAAGTCGATCGCCGAAAAAAACTTCAAGCATGTCCATGTTTCATTACTCGTATGGCAAAATTTAATATACATGAAAAAAATCATAGAAAATGATTTTTTAAAATTTGGAGTGCGGGAACTTTCTGGACACCCGGTATATTACACAAGCAATACACTTTAGTTCCTAGAGCAAACAGCAACCTACAGGTAGTTGTCTATAATAAATATCAGCAAACAGTACACAAAGCAGCTAGATAGAATTCAACAGGAAGAGGAAATTCACGCAGCTATTCACTATGGTCTCTTCAAATGCCTATTATTCTCTATTGTATCTTCTTTTTAACTGCACTCAACAGCCGATTCGCAATTATATGATTGGTTATTTAATACGGGATTCGATGCCGCTTCAATACTTGTCTCCAAAACTCGGCACACGTCTCAATTCTCAATCCATTAATCGCTTAAGTTCCACTCAAAACTTGCACTCCATTGGGCTGATCCAACTAATTCGTCGCTGACTCTACGCTAACTAACCATATGATTAACTTCGGCTTGAACTGCGGGTCTTTTATAGTTTCCGGAGCATGGCAAAGAAGGTATTCGAACAATTAACATAATTCACCTCCTATTGATCATAGCACCAATATGCCTAAGGATTCTAGTATCGTTCGTCTGTTGTCAAATGGTCGCCAACTTTGTCGTCAAGCTCAGGATTTATTGATCGAGCGTGCAATCATAATCCTATAGAGTTCTCCGTAAAGATTTTTTCCCCTAAAGCTCAGGAGCTAATGATCCAGATTGCGATCAGCATCCAATAGAGCTGTTCGTAAAGATTTCTTTCCTAAAGCTCAGGAGTTATTGATCCAGATTGCGAACAGAATCCAATAGAGCTGTCCGTAGAAATTTTTTTCCCTAAAGCCCAGGAGTTATTGATCTACCATTCGATCAGCATCCAATAGAGCTGCCCGTAAATCTTTCTTTCCTACATTGGAACAAACTATGCTGAAAAGCAACATAACAAATTCGTGACAGTATGTACAAGGTGGCCAGAAATAAAACACCCCTACTCTGACCTCCATGGATATCGAACTACTCAGTGTAAAGGCTCAAAATTTTGTACACATACTATTCAAAATATGGGGAAACGGATTTCACGAAAAAAAAATTAGTTCCTGAAATCACCGATAGGTGGCGCTGCACAACTGGAACTATGATCAAAAGACACAAATAATAATAAAAATTAAAATGTTTATGCGGAATGGAATGCTTCCATGCTTCCTTTTTAATTTTTCTGCCCCTTATGGAAAATAAAAATAGTAAAGAAGCTAGAACTCCCGTTGTAACTGCAATTTCATACTGTAACCAGAAAAATTTGCATAAAGCATGGTTAGAAGCCACGTTAAAAGGTGGGGAATGTCATTCTTATTAGTGATGGCTGTCACACTGCCAGAACGCGCTTTGCTTGTGAAGTTGTTTTACGAGAATAAAGGAAATGCTCCAGCAGCACTTCGAGAGTTTCGCCGACTTAAGGATTTGCGTAAGGGACCATTGCTTCCACAAGCTCTCAGGAGAATGATCGCTCGATTCGAGGAAACTGGACATCTTGGAGTTCAGCCTGGTCGAGGACGCAAACCGGTTCGTTCAGATGTCGTTGAAGATGTTGCCACCGGTATTGTTGAACAGTCAATGGATAATGTTTTAGGCTGCAGTAGTGCACGTGCAGTGTCACGACACTTGGGTGTTCCCTATAGCACAGTGTGGAACGTACTCAGAAAAATGGTGCATTGTTTCCCGTACAAAATCCGCCCTAATCAACAATTGCTGGCCACAGACAGGGAGATGCGACTGACCTTTGCATTGACATTTCTTGCTAGAGTTGAAGTGGATGCATCGTGGCCGTGGCAGATTCTGTGGAGCGATGAGGCCCATTTCCACCTCAGTGGAACAGTGAACACCCATAACTGTCGCATATGGGACACGACAAACCCCCGTACCTTCCAAGAGATTCCACTCCACTCACCGAAAGTTACAGTCTGGTGTGGATTCACAGCCACATTCATCCTTGGACCGTTCTTTTTCGAAGAGGTTACTTCCAATGGCCTTGAGACATGTACCGTGACGGCCAACAGGTACAAAAGGATGCTCGAAACATTTGTTGTACCCCATTTGCAGCAGCGCCAATGCCTTGACACCATTACTTTTATGCAAGATGGAGCACCTCCACACATTGGACTCCCTGTGCAACAGTTTCTTCGCCAACATTTCACCACTGACAGAATAATCAGTCGCGCGTTTCCGACAACTTGGCCATCTCGTTCACCGGATCTTAATCCGTGTGATTTTTGGCTTTGGGGACACTTAAAAAACCTTGTTTATCGAGAACGTCTGATAACCTTGGCAGATTTGAAAGAGAGTATCAGTCTGCATGTGAGAAGCATCTCAGATGACCAGTTACGATCCGCAGTTGAACAAGCTGTCCACAGACTTCACATTTTACATCTTCAGGAAGGGAACCATATTGAGCAGCATTCCCTGCATCGATAACGTCCTTGTTTCATGTATGCTTGGTACTTTCAAATAAAATGTGTTTAAAACGTGTTTTTGTGTCTTTTCAGCATACGTCCAGTGGTACAGCGCCACCTATCGGTGATTTCTGGAACTAAATTTTTTTTTCGTGAAATCCGTTTCCCCATTTTTTGAATAGTATGTCCACAAATTTTCAAGCCTTTACACTGAGTAGTTCGATATCCAGGGAGGTCAGAGTAGGGGTGTTTTATTTCTGGCCACCCGGTATTTAATTGCATGATACACTACCTGGCCAAAATTATCCGGACACACCTTAAAAAAGTGGTTCTGGTGGGTGACGCAATTTGATGCGTAATCGAAAGCTATAAAGGCATTAGTAATGATTTGTCAGGTTCTATTTTGCGTTTGTGAGGCAATGAGTAAGACAAAGAACCTTAGTGAGTTGGATGGTGGCAGTATAGTGGGATGCCACCTTTGTGAGAAATCAGTTCGTGAGATGGCGGATACTCTACAGAAGTGAAATCCGCTGTGAATGATGTAATTGTGAAATGGAAGTGTCAAAGCCGTGAAATTGCAGAAAAACGAACTGGTAGGCCGAAAAAACTTTATGAAAGCAACGGAAGAACTCTGAAAAGGGCAGAGAAACAAAATCTCAAGTCCTCATTGGTGGAAATTTCTCAGAAGTTCCAAAGCTCATCAGGCGTTAGTGTTAACAGCAGGACGTCGCCAAAAGTTTAAAAAACTCGGGATTCCATGGTAGTGCAGCTGCGTACAGACCGAATATCACTCCGCAGAAGGCGAAGCATCGAATTGCAATGGTGCAGAGCTTACCGTCATTGGACTGTGGGCATGTGGAAAACTCTTATTTGGGGTGATGAATCTCGATTTACTGTATGGCAGCTAGATGGAGATGTATGGGTCTGGCGGATGCCCGGTGAACGTTTCTTTATGACTGCATTGTGCCATTTGTTAAGTTTGGTGATGGAGGCATGATAATGTGTGGGTGTTTCTCTTGGTTTGCCTTGTGTTTGTTAGCTACTGTGGTTGGAAACATGAACTCTGAGATGTATATGAACATTCTGGACAATGGTGCCCTCCCACCTCTATGGAAGTATTTTAGGGGAGGCCCATTTCTTTTTCAGCAGGATAACTTCTCCATTCACATATCGAGGGTTCCATAGAAGTGGTTTGACAAAATGGGTAGTGAACAACTGGACAGCCTTCTCAGAGCTCCTATATAAATTTCATAGAACACCTGTGGAACGAATTAGAGAGCAGATTACGTAACCAGACTAATCAGCCATCCTCACTTCAGCTCTGATAGACACCTGGAAGTCAATTTCTATAGACACTTATCAAAAATTGATGGAAAGTCTTCCCATACGTGTGCACAGACTGTCATCTATGCAAAAGGAGGATCAACTTCATATTAATATGTGCAGTAGTACTAAGTAGTAGGTTCTAAGTCCAAACCACTGGGTGTCTGGATACTTTTTGTCAGATAGTGTATAAGCCATTATTTAAGAAATCCATATAATAAATGATAGGATATTTTTTTCTTTTAAATACCAGTGATATTGAGAAGGATCATAAAGAAGAGCAAATTGATATGCTAGTCCAATGGAAATAGTCGCCAGACGTAATATTCTTGAACAAGTTTCACAGTTTCACACATCTAATTTCTATTCGCAGATCATTCAATATTTTTTTAATACGAATTTCTTTTATAAATTTCATTCTTCCTTTGCTCTCGTTCTTTATTAAAATTCCATTTAACTGTTACACAAACTTTTAATGTGTTGTTTACTGAATTACAAGAACCAAAATTCACTGTATTATATTTTCAACCATTTGGGTAATGATATGCCCTAATGACGAAACACAAAGACATAATTAAATAAATTGCCCAAAACGGGATGAATAAATTTTGGAATATTTTAAAAAATGCTTTTCAACCTGTTTTATTTTGAACTTGATATTACAATTGAAAATATAATTTTTTTCTCTCTATCGATATTTTGAATTTAAAGTCTAAAACCCATAACCAAAAGGTTATGAGGAAATTGATGTACCAAAAAGTCCAGTTTTTGCTGTGGTTTAGCGAATCTCTTAACCATAAAATTAATTTTTAGGAATAAAGCATGATTATTGTTAGTTATTAAGAAAGCTCATATATTTATAACATACATCATAAATATTTATTGTAAAATTATGTGTAAGGCAGTCAATAATTAAAAGTGAGCAAGATCACAAGCTTTCAGGAAATAATAATTTAAGTCCAGAAAATAGGTAGCGCCATCTAGAAAATTTAATATAGAATTATCTAAATGGCTTTATCTATATCTGTCCTTGTTCTACCGTCAGGGCCCAACTTAGCCTTTTTGGGGCCAAGGGCAAAAACTTGTATGGGAGCCACTCTCTGCTGCGCTACTTTAGTTCATTAAAAAAGTAACGTAAAATAAACTTTTCTATTCTATTTGGGGTCCCTCTGATGTGGGCAACTGTCCCGTATGCCCCTGTCTTAGTCAGGCTCTGTTTATAACTGGGATATATTACAAAGAGCTTCTAAGAAATTTGTTTTAATCCCATTTGTAGTTTTAAAATGTGAATGGAATACACACACACACACACATATATATATATATATATATAGAGAGAGAGAGAGAGAGAAAGAGAGAGAAGAGGTGAGAATTTCTTTCTTTAGCTAAAAAGAGGTAAGAAGAAAAACTCACTTATTTTAGAGAATTATTAAATGATTTGCTTAGTATTTCAAAGATAGTTTAAGAAATATATTTCCTAGTTTTCTAAAAAATAACTAAAAACTCGAAACCTAAAAAACTTTTATTGATTTTTAAATAATGGGATTTAATTGACAAATAATGTGAAATTTACATTTTTTTTTGTAATTTGTAGTGGTAAAACAATTATGGAATATTTTTAATGAATAGAATACTTATTCTCTAGTTCGATAACAACAGAACATATAAAGAAATTATTATACCACATTCGAAGGAAAAGTATGCATTAAATTTTAATTTGTGAGGGCCTTTTCTGTGTCAGAAAATTCTAACAAACAACAAAAACGTTTAAAAATAGGTTAAAGCAGTAAAAAATATAAATAAAAATGTAAAAATCAGTATTATTTCTCCCAAAATGGACTTAGAAACAATTTTCTATTAGTTTTATATTAAAAAAAAAACAGTTCAGACATTAAAAATATTAAATTAAAAAAATATTTTTTTGTTGAAAATAAACTTTTCAACGTAAGTCAATTTTAAGGCAATGCAAATTCTCTAATACAAAGTTTGCAAAGAATATTGATTAATGAGTCGGACAGCCAACTATAAAAGGATTTGCATGTCATTGATCTGAACAAAAATTCACAATCAAGGAAGGAGGGGGTGGGTAAGGTTCCAAAAAGAGTGATCTTTAAATAATGATTTTGATAAATTCAAGTGCACAACTTTTAAGCAAAAAATGAAATCTCAAAATTAAATTACAACGAAGATAATGCTTTATAAAATCCTCATCTCTCAGGCCTTCCAAAGATGCAGGAATTTTACTCAATAGCCTACTTAGTCAGTTATGCTCCGAAAACCGTATCCAAGGACCATATATCCCTCACCATATCCTAAACTGATTTATTTCAGAACGCCTAGCCTACGCGTAAATGTTTGGTCCACGATTTAATCCATGAAAGTTCATATTGATATAAATCGATAATTAGAACAATGTAATGTTCTATTTAGTCTAAACTTCTAACGCGTTGCTGTGTTTCACAAATAACTTTATAGAAATGCAATTAAAGTAAAACAGAATTCCTTCAGCAGCGTTTCTTGAATATTCAAAGATGCAGAGATCTTAAGCAATTGCCTATTTAATCAGTCTGGTAGCAGAGTTATATGTTTAATTTCGAACTCCGTGCCCGAGAATAAATGTTCGATCCACGATTTAATCCCATGGATGCTCATATTGATATAAATCGAAAATTACGACAATTCAGTGCCCTATTTAATTTGGAATTCTGATTTATTGTTTTGTCGCATAAAAATTCCTCACGTCAATCCGTTTTTAAATAAATAATTTCGATGAAATGCAATTAAAGAAAAAGAGAATTCCTTCAGCAGCATTTCTAGAATTGGGAGAGAAAAAAAAAAGAAAAAAAGAACAAACAAAAATAAAATTCCGATCCTGCATCATCGGAATTCCATCCCCTCTCCACTTGCAACCCTATTTCGACACCGGGGGACGACACCGAGTAGGAAGGGGGTTCTCCCCTCCCGCCAGCTAGGTTAGCTTTTTCCCACAGTGGCAAACATGGGGTCACACTCTGACCTTTCTTCTGTTCGCCCTCCCCCTTAATTCTGACTTCTCCCGGTAGGAGAGAATCCCTCCTCCCGAAAAGAAAGAAAAAAGTCTTCTTCATTTGACAGGGTTGAAGAAGTCGGATTCCGACTTAATTGAATTACAGGGCAGCGGGGGGGGGGGGGTCCTGCCCCTCCTCCGCCAGAGCGCGACGATTTAGTGGGGTATAAATTAAGAAGAAAAAAAAGAGTTTTTTTCCTCCTGTCCGAGTACGGATCAACGAGTACATCTGAGGATTTGGATCTGGATGTACGAGGAAGCTCCACGGTTGTCAAATATCTTATAGCTTTCTTGCTTATTTACAATTTTTTTCAACTTTTGACCCAACTTGGTATGGTGGGTCTGAAATGGGATGAAGGAAAAGATGGAATAAATCTTTTAAGGACATATAAGAAATGTAAATTTCGTCATACCGTTTCCTAACTTCCAAAATCAAACTTCATAACTGATTTTAATTTAATTTCAATATGAAGAGTTGTTTGATAGCAAATAATAGGACTCGTAATTACATGAATACCATAAAGTTTAATTACCGATCAATTTCTTCCTCGTGCATAAAGGAAATTAGATAAAAAAATCTGTTACATTTGCATGGATCATGTAAAATATTTATCTTCTAAAGGCTATTCAAACAGCGCATAAAATGAATTTATTTTATTTTTTTATTAAAAAAAGATTTTTTAAAAATGTGAATATTCAGCATAATTAAAGCTTAGTAACACATGTGCAAAGGCTTAGCATACATGATACAAAAACATGGGTAATACATGTATGCATGCAAAAACTCTTCCAATATAATGCAAGGTCGTACCCTACTCGTTCCCCCCCCCAGGTGGACTGGGTTTGAAGATGTTAGTAGTCAAGAGATAGTAAAAGTAAACTCACATCTGCAATGCCATCAAAGAATTTTTACCAAGAAAAGACAAAATTTTCAGCAATGCATGAAGTGAAGCTAAAAGAAATAAACATAATTTCTGCAATATAAAATGATTATTATTTTTTATTTTAATAGTTATCTCATTTAGACATTATGCTTTTTTTCAAAATGCAATTATTTGAAAGTGAATTTGTATTCTACTAAGTTCTATCATGTCATAAATTTTTTCCTCTCTTTCAAATGATGCTCACACAACGTGTCCAAAAATAGCTGATTTATTGCTCTAATTGTAACTTTGGTCGAGCGATAAAGTTTTAATTTTTTTCATACTAATACATAAGAATTGTGTGTGTGTGTGTGTGTGTGTGTGTGTGTGTGTGTGTGTGTGTGTGTGTGTGTGTGTGTGTGTGTGTGTGTGTGTGTTTTAATTGACAATGTAATTCAATTCACTGTATTCTGTAGCTGAAATTGCTAGTTGAAAAGGCCGGCATGAAAAAAAGGAATCCGCGAAAAAAAAAATTAACTGCAAAACAAATCGACAGGGGGAATTTTGACGCTTTTCATATAAATTGGAGATTTATCTGCAATTTAAAATTTCTGACCCTGTGAATACATATATAACTATATCTCTTATGAATTCTATTACATAATAAATGTACTAGAGTGTTATAACCGTTAACGAGTAATAGTTACAAAAAAACTTGTCTGCCTTTGATAATTTTTAATTTCTTCTTGGCTGTTAATTACATACATTTCTACAATAGAACCAAATATGCATTTAGGATGGGGGTTGTTGTTGTTGTTTTTTAATTTTATTTTGGCCGATTCAAACCGAAATCTGGCACAGAACTACAAGCGTAACTTCAAATTTACGCAATCCCTTTCAATCAAAAGGGATTTTCAATCAATCCCTTTCAGACAGTCGGTCAGTTCCTTGACGGATTTTCTTCCAAATTTAATACCTATCTTCATTTTAGGTATTCAATCTGCATCCCAAATGTTATTCATCTAACTCCTTTTGTTTTATAATTTCGTTTTAATTTATATTTGAATAGCTGGATCAACATGCTTCCTCTGAATGGATTTGATTCACATTTTGTGGGAAATGTACAAATTCGGAGTATAGACCAAATACCAGATTTCATTCATCTAGCTCAAAACTTTTTTGTTATCCCTTTCACAAACCGGCAGAAATAATTCTAAAAAAATCTTTTTCGAACTCTTGGAAATTTGAAGTGATCCACAAAATTACATGTTTGATTATTTTGACGTTTATTATACTTGCTTTTTTCATACCTGCAATTATATTTCCATTTTCAATGGGGCTTTCAATTAAATCACGTTTTTCAATGCCAGTGCGAATTGATTTCATATCAATCTAGTCCTGCCACATATTACGGATATACGCAGGGACAACTTACCCTAGTTGGGGACCGGGGCAAAAACTTCGTTGGGGACCCCTCTGCTTCATAACTGTAGTAATGAAAGACATTTATTAAAGAAAGAAACCTAAAATACAATTTCTATTCGATTTGGGGGTGGAGTCCGGAGCAACTGCCTTAGTCAGGCCCTGGATATACGGCAGAATGAACAAAATGATCTAACTCAGTGCTTTTTAATTTTTGAACATAGCTAGGGAAAAAAATACATAACATAAATGTTCAAATCGATAATAGAGATTTTACAAAGCATTCATGATCTAGATAATACAAATTTTAAAAAGAGTACCGAAAAAGGGGTGGAGGAAGAAGTTAAAAAAATGGATTGGCATATTTTGTGACTCCTCAAATTCTTATCAAGATTGTATTAAACTTTCTAGAAAGCTCATAGGCATCGAGCGTCTCAATTCTCGAGGCATCTTACAAACTTTCAAAACCCCAAGTGTTTTTTGTATTATTATTTGAGTTGATATCAATTTAATTTTAGCATCTCATTAGTAGTTTTAAGCAAGAAATTTTTACAAAATCGCAAAAAAGGCGTTTAATAATTGTTTTTTACTAAAAGCCTTTGGTATATTATGCATAAAAAAAATATGTTAACTGAAATTTAAAAATAATTTTAAACATAATAGCAACAAAAGGATGATAAAACTTAAAATGTTCTAAATTCAATATATATTAAATTTAATAGGTAGAACAAATATAATTTAAAATTAAAGAGCACCACACTCTTTTAGAATTGTAAAATAATATAAAATTTGTCAAGGGTAACTAATTGGAATAAAATGGTTTGTTTGGATTGGAATGTTTTTAGAATAATGTTCCAAAATTAATATAAATAATACTCGATTTGAATTTGAATAAATTCGGTTGCTCAACCTTAATACTTAAAAGAAAACGCACAATTAAATATTTTTTAAATTATAATAAAAAAAGATCCTGAAGAATCAGGATTCTTTAAATCTTTGAAGTTTCTAGACAAACTGCCTATTTAATTATCCGGTACTACTTGTTATCCGAACTCTCATGCTCCGTTATTGAAAGGCCAAGCATTCATGCATAATGCCAAATGAGGCGATAAATATCTCTTCACTGGCAACCTTGTATCAATATTTACGATGTTATGAGGAGAGGAGGGGGTGAAGGAAAGAATTGATGAGGAGAGAAACTTGTTGCATGAATGATACATGTCTTGAATGTTGGGGTTGGAGGGGGAGGGAAAAAACAACATAAATGTCATTCGAGCTTGGGAAATGGGGAGAGATTTTCCGCGCCATCAGTAGCCCATCCTACGGCTTGCACTGACCCCCACCTGCGGATAATAGATAATAATTCCCACAGTGACCAAGGAATGTGATAAGAAGTTGCACTTGCTGCTCATATAATCCCTTATACCTTTTGAAGAAAAACTTCAAAAGGAAAAGGTGCTTTCTTATAGGAATGCATAAAAATGTTGAATATTGTGATTTCGCACGTAAAGAAAAGATGAATAAGAAAAGGTAGAAAATAGTTTGAATATTGCATATTTTTCAGATTCTTGGCGCTTTTGTAATTGGTTGTTTTGGGCGTAACTGAATTGGGAAAGTGAGCAAATCATCGAGGAATGGAATGCAAAACGTTCAATAAAAACATTTTGTGACTTGTTTACATATTAAAAGATTGATGAATGATGTAAGGTTTTGTTTGTTTGTTAAAAGCCAAGCTATAATAATAATAATACCAACAGCTGAATTACCAAATAAATAATTAGAAAATTGTCTAAGAATCCCGATTTTGAAAACCTCTATGCATTGGTATTTTTTTTTTTTGAAGAGGTTTACAGGATAATTCATTTTTATATTCTTACATGATTTCAAACGTCATTTAAATTTCAGAAAATTATCAGGATTTTTTTCATTAATGTTTTTAATTCAGTTTATAAATTAAAGTTAGTGCGTTTCAAACTTTTCCGTAAATGGCTGTTTGATTCATATTTGATAATTCTGTCAAACTCGTTTTAAAATATTTAGAATATGTTAAAAAAAATATGTATAATTTGCCCACCATTTTGGTTAAAATTGCTTTTATTTTTTTTATTTTTATTTTTTTTTTTTTTTTTGCACAGGAATTACTGAAAGTAGTTACCTTGAATGTGACCTCCAATTAAATGCTTTGTTATTTCAATCAATCATAATATCATCGTCTGAAAAATGTTTATACAGAAATTAAACTAAAAACATACAGAAAAATGTTGTTTCGGAAATGGAGGAAGTCAAGGGAATCCGAAACTTGTGTATTGTTTTAGGGTCCTTACAAAGCTTAATCTGGCCTTGATAATGACAGTTTTTCCAACAAAAAAGAATCGTTATTTAGTCATAAGCATTCAATCTCATTATCTCATAATTAGCGTAAAGAAATTCTTTAATAACTCAAATGATGCTATGGAATCTATTTATGCAGTTACATCAATTCTTAGAATGCTTTAATTCTTGCGGAAATCAATCATTTTTGATCAATTATTTATATTAATTGTAATTATTTAATAAAAATTAACAAAATAAAATTGTTGACCTAAGTTGGAAGTTACTTAATTTTTTTATATTACTTGTTTGTGATTACTTTTTCATTACTTCCTCTCACATATTTCTTATACATGAAAGTGAATATTGAAATATTTGCTTCTTTTCTTTGTTTCATCTTCTGGGTAAGGATGTAACACTTTACAACGTTATGTTAGATTTAAAATTAATGCAAATACTATCATTTCAGACAATACATAAAAGAAAACTGCTAATTTCAGAATTTTTAGTTCATTACCGAATGGAGTATCTTATTAAAAAATTTCTGGAAATTCAAAAAAGAGAAGCGAGTGATAATCAAAAAGATAAATAATTAAATCGAAAAGAAAATTGCTTACTGTTTCTGAGGCTAAAGAACTCTAAAGATTAGAAACGATAAAATTTTGAGGAAAAGGGTTGCTTTGCCCTTTGCTGAATGTAAGCATGTTAATTTCACTCACTTTATTGTCTACCACATACTTTTTTACATAAAACGATGTATAAATGTCTAGCAAAAATGTTGACGGTTATATTAAAATTTTTCTGGAGTTGTTTAGTAATCAATACGAAACGATTTTAATACAATTTCCCCCTCTCTTTAAATGTTCTTGTTAACATATACTCACTGGCCAATGAATTAGAAACCCAAGATCAATATTTTATTGGACCACCTTTTGCACTGATAACTGCTCTGATTCGTTAGGGTATCGAGTCTACGAGCTTCTGGAGTGCATTTGCATCCAGAGAATATCATGCATTAGCTATGCAGCTTTATAGATCTTGTAAATTAGATGGAAGAGGAGAGTGCTGTCGGATGCGTCTCTCCACCATATCCCACACGTTTTCTATGGGGTTAAGATCCGGGCTGTGCGGTAATCAGGGAAGGTGTTCCAACACCTTCCCTGATTTCCGCACAGCCCGGGTGACTTCCAAGTCAGACTGATGCTCAGCGAACTAATTAGATAAGTCTGGCACGATGGATAGCATTATCGTCCATGAAGTATCCGTCGCCACCAGGATAAAAATGCAACATTACAGGGTGCAATTGATCTGCCAGTATATCTATCACATGGTTGTTTTTTTACCTTCGAGGAACACCAAGGCCCCCATGCCAGCAGAACATTCTCCATATCATGATACTCCCTCCAGACCCTTGCACAGTGCGAGTAAGGCAAGATGGATTCATGGCTTCGTTAGGTTCTCGCCAAATTCGACGTCTTCCATCGGTGCAAAATAAGGTGTAGCTTGATTCATCCGACCACATTACCCGTTTCCAATCTTCAGATGCCCAGTGTCTTCTTCCCCGATACCGCTACGAATTTTTGCGTGTCGGGCATAAATGAACGGTTATTGCACAGGCACTCGATTATGCATTCCTATTCTCTGCAATTCTCTGAGCATGGTTCGAGCTTAAATCTGTTGGGAAGAGCCTTGGTTGACGATTTGTGTCAGTTGTATTACAGTATAGACCCTGTTCTACTGTGCAATTGATCGTAGACGACGCAGATCACACTCTTGGAAAACTGTGCTCGAACCGCAGTTACGTCTTTCTAGAGAAAGACTGTGGGTTCTGAACTTTTAAAAACATTTGATATGGCTGGTTTTGAGAACCCAGTGAGATCTACCGTCTTCGAAATCGAGGCACCTGCTAAATGGGTACCAACAATAAGCACTTTTTCAAATGGTGAAAAATATGTCGTTTTTCCCATTTTACTTTATTTATTGTGAAAGGACTCTTACACCTTACTTGTACTAACATTCTAACCACGTGTAACCCACGTCGTAAGAAAAAATTTCCTTATTTCATCCCTAGCACGCATTCATATGCAAATCTCAAAGGTTTCTAATTCATTAGTCAGTGGGTGTAGTTTAACCTTCCAATTTGTGACAACCATTAAGATATCTGACTTCTGACAGAAATTGATTGTCCCTTCAAACTTCTGCCCGTGTCAAACCATCAATTTGGCAACAAAAACCACGTACGGGAGAAAACGCCAAGCCCTCCAAAAATTTAGTTTATCCATATTTCTCCTTTTTTATTCTACTTTCTTTCTACCTTTCAAATCGTAATTGGTCTTTTCAAAACTTTATTTCTTTATTTACCGTATAAATAAATTTTAAATTTTGCTATCAATCGATATCTCAGTAATGAATAATTAAGATGATTTTATGAAGAAAAAAATTAATTAAATTCCCAGGAGATAATTAATAGCCACTTGAGGGAAAAGAGGAATGCCTTGAGATCCTTAGTGTTCCCTCTTGGAACGATTTGACCTCCAAACGAAAACAGAATGAATGGATCATTTAATTTTTAGGGAATGCCGCCAAGTGGCAAGATTCCTTTTCAACCTTCTCCCTCCCTTCCACATGCACGCATAAATTCTTCATACCTAATAAAAAATACTTAACGACTAATCATGTTATTTTCTTGGAGTATCTCCCCTCCTAGCAATTTTTCTCTAATCCATTTCGTTTTCGTTATGAAATAAAAAAAAAGAAGCGCGAAAAGAATTTTTTTCCCGCGGTTTTTCCTTCTCCAGCAAATCCGTCTCGAGGTTTAGAAGGAGAGAAATACCAAAGCGGTTCAGCAGGTGGGTGTGACATTTATTTGGGCAGGGCATTTTGGACAGAGATTAGACACACAGCTGTCTGTTTTCGACACACTACTTTTTTTTTTCATTCTGTTTTTCTCTCTTTCTTTCTTTTCTTTTTCTTTTTTTTTATTTTGCCTTGCTGCTTTTTTTTCTCTATGTTATTTCATCATTTTGCCCTATCTCCAATATTCGGTTCTATTCAACAGTTTGCTTTCCAGAATTTATCCTTCCTATATTATTAACAATGAGATTCTTTCTATAATACATTAATTAAACGGATATTCAAGGAATTTTGATTATACTAAATTCATAATCAGTTTTCAATTAATCGAAAAGTTAGGTTTTCGGAAATATTAACTCATATCCGAAATTCGAATCCATATTTCACTTTAAAAATCCATGTACAATACAAATAACATATTCAAACGAAATACAATTTTAAATATTTATTTAAGACCATATTTTTAAAGGTATGCAGATAGTTTCCGAACTCTATAGACAGTACACAATGTAAAACCCTAGTTTTAAAAAACTAGTCAATTTAATTTTACATTTATACGTATTTTAATGTTTTGTGTCGCATGCTAATAGTTCATTTTAGATAAATCATCTATATTATTATTATTATTATACTAAATTTTTGAAAATGTTTTAGTTTTTAATTTCTTGTATTCACTTCAGATGGCCCAACATTCAATTTTTTGCAGAATGTTGTTAAATTCCACGTTTATTCTCAATGATTACTTAGTATTTATAAATATTTTAATAACTCGTGAACTTATTGAAACATACATGAATATACTAAATGAAGTTACTGTTAATATTATCGAAATATCTTATCATTCACAGAATTTGTACTTTTAATAAACTGTATATTTGGCAATGGGGAAAGTTAAAGTTCTTGCGTTCTTCTCTGATCCTAGAGACTCTAAGCAGCTGCCACATCAAAAATTCACTACCAAATAGTCTAATTATTCTTTAATTCATAAAACATTGTATAACATATATAGCGTAATTATCAAAATAAAAAAACCTTGGGAAAAATCTACATTGAATCTTTTTACTTTTTTAAACACATAATACATGCTCATAAGAAAGTTTGGTATTGCTCCTCACGGGATTTTATTAGATTTCATGAAATGTTTGAATAACATTGGAACACCAGTTTTTCTGTTCGTCATGGAAATCCAAATTATTATACAAATATTCATTTTTTTTTATAAATTATGTGAAACATTGGTTAAATTTAAGGGTGGCTTCGTTGCAGTTAATTTTTTTAAATTAAAAACTACGCTTCATCTTCGCATGCGTAGTATTGTAGTATGGCGAATAATAAGTAGTATGGCGAAAGTTAATAAAATAAATATTATCTAAATAAAGATATTTAAATAATATTAATTTTATTACAAAAAAAAGTTTTTGCTACTTAAAAATTTACTCTAATTTTTCTTCTTTTCACTAATTTATTTTTATTTATTTTACCGAAATTTTTTTAAGGAAGATGGAAAGTTATATACACTGCTGCAAATCTCTGGTTTCATATTACTTGTTGTTAGTAAATATTTTTAATTATTTTTTGTACCTCTTTTTTGAAAATTATGCATAGTTTATAAAAAAAAATTGTGTGGTTTAAAAATCGTTTGGACAATTTAAAATTTGAATAAATAAATGAGAAATAAATGGAAGAATAAATAAATGAGATGAGCATACGAAAAAGGAAGCGATGCCAAACGCTTATTTAAATCTCAAATAATTTATTTATCATGGTTGATATAGAAAGAAATTTTAAAGTTATTTGTTGAAATTAAAATGCCTTTTTTATTATGAATTTCTCTTTTACTTCTGTTTATCAGAAAATTATCGAGCCTCGAATGTCAAATGTTAAAAAAGCTGCGGAAATCAAATAAGAAAAAATTGAAAAAAATTAAATAATATTGACAGTATTTTCGCCAATATCAATAAAAAAAATGCTAAATAATATAAAATTCGCAAATATTAGCAAATAAATATAGTTAGATTACCTTGTCTGGTAACTTATCGCCTCTTTAAAAAATTCTAGTTAAACAATTTTACCGTATTTATTAGAGTAGTCGAAGCGAGAAGATTATCAATAACCATATATTTTTTGAACTTTGATAGCACGTAAATGTTTTTCCTTTACAAATGATAATTTATAAAGGAACAGTTTAAATTTAAAATCTTAAAAATACGAAAGGGAGGGGGCAAGAAGTGGAAACTAATAATATGATTAGGAGAAGAAATTTAGTGCATTTTTTAGCTTTTTTTAAAATCTGTAATTTCAAAGTTAGAAAGATAGAATTTTTAAGTCGATTTTTCGCCCATTTCCTCATTATCCAAAGCCAATTCATTTCGTCTTAAATGTTTCCCCAGTTTAAAGGTTTGTTTATTGATAGGTCTATTTAAATTTAATTATTTACAAATGATGTTACCTTGTATTGAATTCAAGAAAAAATTAACTTCAAAGCTCCATATATTTTCAACTAGAGCAGCACCGTACGTCTTTGCCCGTGGTATGGCATCCAAGAAGAAAAATAAACTTTAAACTAAAGTCTAGCCTCCACTCGATATGACATCTAACGCAACATCTAACAAATATAAACATGTATTTAGTAATTATCAAAAATAGCTACAAAACAATTTTTTATAACTCACATTCAGAAATATTTAGATTGTTACAAAGGTAAAAACATGACATGTCAGTAGACAAAGCACAGGCGATAATTTCACTCCTCAGGAAATTCCTTCTGACTCCGCAAATCAATTGCAGTTCGATTTAAAGAAAGACCGTTATTTCGCTCCTTAAATTACTCTTTTCCCCTAAGTGTGGAAATTATTTCTCTTGTATTCGCTAACCGAACGTTTCTCTCCTCTTCATTTTCTTTATCACGCAACAAACGAAGCCTTTTGTCATTTAATATGTTCCCTCCAAGGTTAGATTCCCTTCTTTTGAACATAATGATACTTGAATAGCTGTTAAATATCAGACGTTAACAAAGAAATGTATTGCATGTGCACACGCGCAGTTTGAAGCTTTCGCGCATGCGCAAGTTAAAATTTAGATTATAAAACTCCCCTTTTTATTTCGATATGATTTTCCTATACTAAAACCTTTTCCAATACATGCTTTACAAAATGGTATAAATATCTCCAATATCCGTTAAATATTACTCAAGTTTTTGTGGCTCCAACATACTGATACTTTTAGGAGACTACATTTTATACTATGCATGGAAAAAAAAATGTAAATCTAAGACAAAAAAGATATGTTATAATTTTTAAAAAATAATTCTGCTTTTCATTCTTGTACTAACAGTGTCTTTTCAAAAATTATTTTTATTAAATTTATTGTATATTAACGGCGAAAAAAAATTTTTTTTTAAGATTAATTTTTCCGAGATTATCGCTTTGAAACCTAGTTAGTCAGAGAAGAAGGAAGCTAGGGAAATTTTGTCAATATTTTAGTTGAAAAATATGATTGAATAACACAATCGTCTTTGACCACACATTGCAAATGAACCATCATTTGCAAAGTTAAACACTAATGAATTTCACTTTATTTTAAGAAGTTTAAAAAAAATACACTCTGAAAAAAATTTTAACAAAAAAATTTTTGTCTCTCAAAAAATTTAACTCTGGAATAGAACTAGATAACTTAATGGCAGCTCAAAAAACGGATGAAATAATTACATAAAATTATAATTACTAAAATTATAGATTGATACCAAATAATGTTTGAAAAAGCCCGTTTTATTTTAAAATCCGAGTGTAGATGAAAACAATAATTTAAAGTTAAAATAAGTTGGAAATAAAAATTTTGGTAAATTATTTGATTACAAGAATTCAAAATGTATATGAAATGTTGGATAGGTTCTTTTAAATAGATTGACAATATTTTAATTTTTCTCAAGGCATAAGAGAGCATAAAAACTGAAGAACACAATAAGCTAGATAATAAATTTTGTGTAGGAACAATTTTTTTTATCATGTCAGAGCAGGATGTTATTTTGGGAATGAGGTAGACAAAAATCCGTAGGAAAAAAAAAATCGTTGGCGAAAAATTGAAATATTATTATCTGTACGGAGACTTCAACAAACCAGCTTTAAATAGCGCGTTGCTATCGCATTTACAAAAACTCTGATTTAAAAAAATAAGTTAATGACTACAGCAAATAAAACCTAGAAAAGTGTCATTTTGAGCACGTGGTTATATGAAATGAAATAAATAGGAAATGTGATGTTTTTTAGAACAATCAATGCGAGACAAACTTTTTTGGATCGTTTGCAATACTAAAGTGATTCATTCAATGAAACAATGAAAATGAATAAAAATAAAATTTAACTTGCACGATCAAGTGGTGCTTGACCGCTCAAGAAATAACATTCTGACATGATATATTGAAATATGCATAGCAGATTTCATTTTAATCTTTTATTATTATTGCTATATGTATCTGATTACCGTTCAAAGGCTGAACAGCTGCTTGTTTAGTTTTGAACGCGATAATAGAAAAACTTTAAAAAAAAATGCTGTGCGCTCCTAACATAAAATTTCGAATTCTCTCTAACTTATATAAATATAAATCTGAACGTAGGATATTGCTTAAGAATAAAACGAAGCGCCTTTTTCTTTTACCTTAACTTCTCATTTGGTTGTAATTTTGAAAAGAATGACACTTGCAGAA
Source organism: Argiope argentata (assembly GCA_026289955.1). NCBI lineage: Eukaryota > Metazoa > Arthropoda > Arachnida > Araneae > Araneidae > Argiope > Argiope argentata. The sequence goes on along the minus strand of JAOUZG010040215.1, from coordinate 11,558,640 downwards.
AGTGAAAAACTTGAAAAACATATAACAAAGATTAGATCTCAATAATATTTTCAAAACCAAGTTCTTGTAGGTAAACATATGAATAATTTAAGAGTAATTTCTGAATTAAAAGAAGAATGAAATATTCATAAATAACATTCGAAGGTTAATGGTGCTGATAGTTATTGTGATGTATTTATGAATTTACTTCAGCATCATTTCTCACTTCATTATCAGAGATTTATGATCATTTAGGTCTTTTAAAACAACAACATAAATTATATAAACAGGTCAGAATGTAAATTTATCAGCAAATATACTCTGGCCTTTTGAACTGTTTGTGTTTATTGTGAAATTATTCGTTATGTTTTTGAGATCATTAATTACTTTTCTCTTTCACGAATATATCTCAAAAATCAATTTAGGACAAAATATTATAGTGAGGAAGTATTAGTATGATTATAAATCGCTTCTAATAATAAAGGAAAAGTATGTATGAGTGCTGGTGATCTGTAGGATATACCGTGTGATCTACATGTACCAAACATAGCAAATATGTATTTTGAACGTTGAATATATATTTGAAGTATTTTTTTTTATTTATATTTAGACACAAACTTACTGTACAAAGTCTCTGAAAATCTTACTGTAAAAAAAATTTTAGTACTTTAAAATTCAAAATTTTTTCAGTAATACAATTTTTTTTCTTCATTTTTTTTCGTTTCTTCAACGTAAATTACAACCATATATTGTTGAAGTAAGCTTCACATCATTTTTATTGCTGCTACTAAAATTTCATCTTGCTTTGCCCCCATTTCTATTGATTAAGATATGAAGATTAGGCTTATGTTTTCATATGATTACGCTCGTATATCAGCTTATAATACAATTCTTGCAATTTTCATGTTCTTGCATTTACGATTTTACTACAGAGTCATGAAACTGGGAAATTATTTTTAAGTGTTTGCATTTTTAAATACTGCTGGTCTTTACAGCCCTAAAATTAGAACAAAAAGAAAATTAGAGAAATGTTTAACACGGTGGAAAAAAGGGCAGAATACTTCTAATACATTATGCTAATTTTCTCTCAAAATATGTTTAAGAAAATTATGATGAGGCAAACGTTACTTAATTGAAATTGTTAGTGATCATCAATCCTGACAATCCGATTACTTGCTATACCAGCTGGTAATTAAAAAAGAAAAATGAATATGAATACGGTAAAAATAAGATAAACAGAATATGAATTAGAATATAAACAGTATGTTCACTTTGTAACATTGAAATAGTCAAAGAGAAATCGTTTGGTGAAGTAAAGAGAAATTTATTTTTTTAAATTCTAGATGAATAAACGTATAAAGCAATTTAATATCGTCTGCAAGTTGAATGCAGGCGCCTATTTAATATCCCATTCATCAAAATATTGTGTTTCCAATTTTATTTTGTTAAGTAAAGCGTTAAAAAAAACATGAATATCCTGTAATTAAACTACCCTACAACTTATAGTTAGACCAATTATGTCAGTTGTAGAAATTAATGAGGATAGAAAACATTCAAAGAAATAATCAATCTGAGATATAATTAAATTTCTGTCAAAAAGGAAAGCCGGCAAAATATTTCGTTACACAATTCCCACAGTCCTACCAATATGTTATTTCGCATCAAGAAAATTTCGCATTCCCTTTAAATAACATACCCGAGGGAATTTCCAACGAATATCGCCAACGGTCGATCTCGCACACTTTCGTTGGAAAATTAGTCGTTTGAACAACAATGCGCTCAGCTACGCCAGCACCCATCCGTATGCAGCAACAATGCCCGTAGCACGTGGCGGTCCATGTTCGGGATTTGCGATCCCCCCCCTTTCCCCTCGACATCTGGAAACGGATAAACGGATGTCCCCTACGACCGTTATGATGTGATACTGGAGCATTCGTGGGAATATTTTGTCGGATATTAGTTAAACAGCTGATGAAGTGGTGTTTTTTTGTTACTGCCACATCATTACGCATGGGAAAATGGTATTTGCCTAAATATATCTGTGATATCTGCATTTAGCAATGTAATAAACTTTCAAAGCATTCTTTTTCTATCGTGTCAGAACATGATGTTATTTTGGGAATGAGGTAGATAAAAATCAGTGGGCGAAAAATCGGAACGAGAATCTCAAAAAATCAGCTTTTAATAAAAGATTAAAATGAAATCTGATATTGCCTATTTCAATATATCATGTCAGAACATCATTTCTTGAACGGCCAAGCATCACGTGATCGTGCAAGTTAAATTACATTTTTATTCATTTTCTAGTTTCATTGAATGAGTCACTTTAGTACTGAAAACGATACAAAAAAACTTTGCTTCGCATTGATTGTTTAAAAAAATATCCCATTTCCCATTTATTTCATTTCATATAATCACGTGCTCAGATATTTTTCTAGGTTTTATTTGCTGTAGTCATTAACTTGTTTTTTTTTAATCAGAGCTTTTGTAATTCCGATGACAACGTGTTATTAATTACTGATTTTTTTATATACTTGTGCATATAATAAAATTGAATTTTTTTGTCTGTGTTTTTTTTTTTAATTTTTTGCCTACGGATTTTTGTTGATTCTCATTCCCAAATTAACATCATGTTCTGACATGATAATAACGCGTTGCCATCGCATTTACAAAAGCTCTGATTAAAAAAAATAAGTTAATGACAACAGCAAATAAAACTAGAAAAATGTCATTTTGAGCACGTGATTATAGGAAATGAAATAAATAGGAAATGTGATATTTTTTTAAACAATTAATACGAAACAAATTTTTTGGATCGTTTGCAGTACTAAAGTGACTCATTCAATGAAACAATTAAAATGAACAAAAATATAATTTAACTTGCACGAGCCCGTGGTGCTTGGCCGTTCAAGAAATAATGTTCTGACATGATACAGTGAAATATGCATAGCAGATTTCATTTTAATCTTTTTTCTTTTCAATTTATTATTCAAGATATTTCATGAAACATTTGATGACGTTCGTTTTGAGAATATAAAATGCTTCCTATGTTTCGCAAGATATACCGGTATTTTGATGTTTCCCTTGTCTTTCTTTTTTCTTTAAACAAGAACTAACTTAACAAAGTTTTAACCGGGGAAACCTTTATCTCTGTCATTACTTTTAATTAAGATGAATGTATGTGCATGTATATGTGTATTTTGATCCCAGGCCATACAATTAGACTTGTAGCTATAAAACGTGGCATTTATATATTTTGGAGAGTTAGAATATCCACCTCAAAGCGATTTTTTATTTGAAATTTTATTTAAAATTTTAATTAATTTTAAAAAATGAGCGGCATTTGTCCGCAATAATTTCCGAAAATATCGTAATACAAAATTCATTTTTTATTATCTTAAAATTAAAAATATATATTTTCAGTGATATTTATTATTTTATAGTATAAATTTTTCCGATTTTTAATCTTTTTTTTAAAATTTTAAGCATTTTTTCGCCAATTATAGCTTGACACATTTATTAAGTATGAAAACGATAATTAGCTTTCATCAACTATTTTCAACTTTGACAAAAATTCAAATTCAAATTTAAATTTTCACAAAATAACTGAGCTAAGGAAACTATAATTTTCAGCAGTATTTTCTTTAAAATGAAATACGCATAAAGCATGATATTTTCTGGAAAAATTAATACAAAAAAGCTTTCAGAAGTCTTTTAAAATATCTAGATTATTAATTCAATGATTTTGTTTTAATCAATTCGAACACTATTTATATATACAAAACATACAGTCAAATCGAGACTCGACAATTTATTTTTAACCACTTAATTGTTTTATTTTCTTTACTCTCTGATAAGATGACACCTTCTATTTTAAGAATATTTTCTTATTTTGTTTCAATTGAAAATCCATTGAATACTTGACTTATCTATGTTTCAGAAATAATTTTCATATTGAATTAGAATCATTATGAATGGTTTAATTTTACCTTACAGCTATCAAAATTCAATAAATCGATGCACGTACGGCATATCGGCAAAAATATTAAGCGGATAAATTGTCAGTAATAGACATATGTATATATATAATAGGGGGAAATGATCGCAGTGAAATAAAAATTACATTTTTTGCATTTTGAGTCAAAAATATTTGGATGAACTACAAATTTTATAATTTTATACAGTCAATTGGGCCAATGAGCCACAAATAATAAAATATTCTTGAGACATTAGCATTTAAAGTAAAATAAAGAAAATATTAGTAGTTTAAAATCGATGTAGATTTTGAAACTGTCTTTATAAAAATGAACTAATCAACACCTGTACTACCCCCTAAAAAGTAATAAAGTAGTTCATTGCCATAAAATTATGATACTCGAAGCTTCATAAATTGGTCAGATTTAATTACTGAAGATTAAAACATTTTTTATATTAAAGTTAAAAGTTTAAAATATTTTACCTGATTATGATTTCTAATGTCCAAAGGTCTGTATAAAACTGAGACATCGTAATTTTTTCAGGTGTAAATTTTTGAAAAAATAAATAAATAAGAATAAAATTTCATCATTTTTATCAGAATGATAAAAATGATGAAATTTTATTTTTGAAAATTAAAAAAAAAATTCTTTTGAAAATAAAGTCAAAAAACTGAAATTCGTGAAATTCAAAGAAATTTTTGTTAAATAATTCTTTTAACCTATTGCACAAATTATAAAAGGTGTTTCCTTAAATGCACATAAGATTACATTCATGATCGATTCTATTATCTGTACTTGAATTTTTAAAGAAACGCTTTTAAATAAAGCATTTAAAAATCTTTTCGCATTAATTGAAATTTAATTATTACCGCTTTGAATTAAATGCGCAATTTTAGCAGATATGACATTAACATTAGAAGAATGCATAGAACAAGGAATGCAAAGATGTAAGATTTTAAAAATAAAATCGGTTTTATGACTATTAAAATTTGGAACATAAAAATACCTGGCTGAGTTAACCAATAGACTAAGTGACATAGCAATTTAATTGAAAATTTTAGCCATTGTTAATCTGGATGAACCTGCTGATCATTAATGTCCATTACAATTTGGGAATCAACAATAATTCGCAGAAAAAATCATGGACAACAAACTCAGGAATACAAAATCTAATAGAAATTAAGCACAAGCAACATTTCTGACAAATAAGCTAATCACCTATGGCCAGTTAAAAAAAGTAGGTGGGCTTCGTTTCAGTTTGTTCAATATTTGAAATACACGCGACTTCCTTCGTATATAAATGAGTAATTGCTTGTTCTGAGCAAAATCAATTCATTGATCTCAAGTACACATCATATGCAAACAAATTAATTTCGGAATCCATTGAACTACTTTCAGCCTGAACAAGGACATGACAGCACGGAATAGGACAGCGTTCAGTCAGATGGCACTTGCGGTTGCGTTTGCTGTGTGACAGTTACGTCATTTAAATTGGTCATTTTTTTTCATGTGATTGTTACTTTTTTTTTATTTTGAAAGAGAATAGAAGATTCTTGACTGAAAAAAAGTATATATATATATGTTGTCACGAAAACTGAATTAATGACAAGGATAGTCAGAAACAATTGCGTTTGCTAACATCAAGCAACTCGCTGGAGAACAGAACGAAAAACCGAGTCGAACTCGTGGAACTCAGGTTTTATACCTCTGTAGAACATTCGAGAATCATCTCGCTTGAATAGTAAAGAATGTTCTAGAATCATTTTGATTTTAGAGAAATAATAAGAATAATCAAAGTCTGGAAACGAATGAAGGACCAACAGATTCACAGTCCAATGCTCTGTCAATCGAGCTGTGGTGAATTACAGCAATCTTTATATAT
>JAOUZG010040215.1:11536990-11552402 GCA_026289955.1 Argiope argentata | reverse complement strand
GTATTATTTTAATAATTTTTAAAAATTCTATTTTTTAAAAATATTTTCCTTTTAATAATTTGTAGCTGGTTCGGTGCCATAATAGTCTTAAATCTAGTCTTAAATTTTTTTAAATTGATAGTAAGATTAAGGCTTAAAATTGTTCTATTTACATTTGTTTGTCTTATACCGATATATATATATATATATATATATATATATATCGGTGTTTTTGTTTTCCCAATTTTTAAGATATCTTTTGTATTACACTACAACATAAAAAAAGTTAAAACGACGGAGTGGTCGTGGTCTCCTCGAGATCCTTTCGCACATATTCTAAAAAATTTATTTATGTATTGTTAACCTACACCATTGGCGAACGATACTTACGAAAGAGCTTGTTAGATTGTCATCTTCGGCAATTGTAGGTAGGTACTAATCGATGGTATATAATTAAGGCAAAAGTATCAGAAATTTATATTTTAGACGGGTTTTTTTTAAATTTATGTCCTATTAAAACAAAAATGTGCACATAATTACAATAGTAGTCACAAAATTTTAGTGTTTGAAATTTAATATGTGGGTTTGCAACAATAGTATTTTGTATAGTTTTTTTTAATGAAAGTTTAATTAATACGTTAGAGATATAATTAATTTCAATTTATTATTATAAAAATTAAATTGGGCATATTGGTGGAAAAAAATTGTCGTTTCGAATAGATATTAAATTTTTATTGGCTATATGTTCAGACATTTTTTCTGACAATATTACCACAAACGTAACTAACATACGGGGCTTCGGGGCATCTGGTTTTGGTTTCTTCCTTCCAATCAATATTCGAATGATGGTAAATTATGCCAAGAGAATAGTATTATTTTTCATCCTACCATATCCGTCTTTAAAAATTAACACAAATACATCAGCGTTTCGTTGTCATGGCGCCTCTAAACTCAGATATCAAAACATTTAAATACCAGTCGCCCTTTTTTACTCGATTGCCTGACCTCTGACATTTCCGGGTCCCTCTATTAGGAGAATGACCCCTCTTCAGCATTCTAATATTCGGTGCCTTACTTGATTATAGGCCAATGAGCTATATTACTTCTATTTTTTCTGTATTGTTATATTTGAAACAGGAAAGCAAACCACAACCTCCACTTTCGCATTGCTCCGAAATGCTCATTCATGGAAATCATTCTCTTTTCCCTTTCGTACAAAATTCATTGATGAGGTTACGAATTCCATAATAGCATTGTTCCATACCTGGAATCGAAGCTGAGGATGGACTGCATGAACCTGACCTCTGACATGTTGCGAAGGGAATTCATGCCCATGAGGGTTTCAGGCTCCGGCGTTTTCTTCGCGGGGTAAGGATCGTTATGGGATTCTTGGAAACCCACTGACAACTATTAAACCATCAGATTTAAGGATTCCACCGCGAAAATTCGCGGAAAAAAAACAGCGAAAAGCCGTCAAAAAACGCAAGGAAAACATTAAAATAAATAAAGAAAAGTGAGCGGTTTGAGTAACAAGGCACGATGGTGAAAAAAAGCGAAAGAGAGAGAAAATCAACCTCTTGACCTTTGTTGCTTGAAGTTGATGGCGACTAGCAGGAACTACTGTCACGAATTCTTCAGATCGGCGTGAGTTCGGGGTCACTAGAAAGAAAGACGGAATTCTTCGCGTCCCACATAACATTTATGTAACCGAGGATTCTGTGTCTACTTATAACAAGAGCTGGAATTCCGTGAAAGCGAGAAGGTATCGTGTTCCCGAGAGCTGTTGTGGCGAGATTATCAAGAGCAGAGTTCGACGCCATTTATAAATCTTTGACAGGTGCACTTCTATACGCAGCTGCAGTGATAGCTAATACCAAAATGGGCTCGATCTCAACTTATGCAGATTCATACTAACAAACATAGTAAATGTTTCGTTCCCTGGATTAGAAATATGTCTCCAGCATCGATGTCTCAGTTATAATTTTAAGTCATCAGGAATATAATTTGAATCCTAATTTGACTACTTTTCCAGGATTAAAAATGCCGGGTGTCCAAAAAGTTCTCGTACTGATGATTTATGAATTTATTTTACAAAAACAACAGGTTTAAAAAGAATTATTTTTATGCCAATAATAAAAAGCACTTTTAACATAACTAAGGAAAAAAAATACTGAACTTATATTTATAATAAATGTTCAAAATGTCCACCTCTTTCTTTGAGACAAAGCTGAACTCGTTTGCGCATGCTTTTCGAAACGCGTTTTAACATGCTAGAAGGGATTTCTTGTATCCTTTGGGTAATTACGATTTTCAAGTCATCTATTGTTTGAGAATCACCTTCATAAATTTTGTTCTTTAAATATCCCCACAGAAAAAAGTCCGGAATGGTCAGATCAGGGGATCGAGGTGGCCAAAGATTGTTTGAGATAAGTCGATCGCCGAAAAAAAGCTTCAAGCATGTCCATGGTTTCATTACTCGTATGGCAAAATTTAATATACTTGAAAAAATCATGGACAATGATTTTTTAAATTTGGAGTTTGGGAACTTTTTGGACACCCGGTATTATCCTGTGAGAACATGATGTTGTTTTGATGTCTTAATATAGCAAATATTTGGTGTCTAATATAGCAAAAAATATTCCTTTTTTCATTGGTAGGTAGCGAGTCACCTGACCCATGACATTTGAGGTTTGTTTTGCCAGAATTGTTTGAAATATTAAATTGAAGTTACTATCAGTCTTTTTTACTGTGCAGTTTCACTCAATTTCCCAGGTTATACATTCTCCTTACCACTAGCTAAAATCCTGAGTTTTATTGAATCTCAGACTGATGTTTGGAAATTCTGATAATTTCGTCTGAACCAAAATTAGTGTCGGAAACATTCCGTATATTAATTCTTAAAATAAAATATTAAAAAACAAAATTCATCTATTAGCTTGTTGTATTTTTGAGTTAAGAAACAAATTTCGTCCATTAACTTGTATTTTTGAGTTATCACGTTTGGACATAGAGAGAAGAACAAAAATCAATCAAAGCAGATGATTTCTGAAGAAATCGTTATGGCAACGAAAAATTAGCATAAATGTTCCATTTGTAGTAGGCGCAGACACATCTCGGGGCAATCTTATTCCATGGAATTTCTATCAATCCTATTCATCAGAAATAACTAGCAATGTTACTTTTTAAAAATAATGTTATGTGTTTAAGTTTTATATAATTAAAATATTACAGGGATTACTCAAATTCCATAGACTGGGATTATTCAGTGACATAGCAATAACCTATGGTACAAGGTATAAAAGCATATTTTTTCCCTTTCACATCAATTTTGACTTTATGAAATAAACAATTCAACATTTTATTTTCACGGTGCTGCTCCCCCCCCTCCCGCTTCAACGAACTTGCATTAGGAAATTTGTAGTTCCCTTTATTAATCGTATTCCCCTTATTGCATCAGCGCCACTATGTTTACAACTATTTTGTTTTTGCGGTTAATCTAATGCCTAACCCTCCAGGCAACCATTTCTTTTGCATCCTCCAGTCGTTACGCCACTAACACATTGAATGGTCTTTTTGTTTTTAAACTTTTGCAAAAGAAATTCAGTCGAACAATATGCAATCTTAATACATCCGCTAAAAAAATTAGAATTGTTAGAAACATGCATATAAGTAAATGATAAAGTACAGCTCAGCAACAATATATCGAATCTATATACTTTTTGAATTAAATACGAGCCGTCTTTCTGGCACAGAGGTAGCGCGACTTCCTCGTATTCTGGGAGTCCCGAATTCGGGCATAGTTGTTCTTCTGTGTGCTATCTGTGAGATATGTGACTGTGCCCCCCTGTAAAAAGAGGTTGTGCAAGCAAATGTGGTGAGTTTGTAGTTAAGTCGTACTCTTGGCCCTAGTTGGCGCTGCTTCAAAAACAATAGACGCTCTTTTCGACTTAAATCTGCAGCTGTATCAGCAGGGGGCTTGTCCATGGCAAGCGCCATTACTAACAACAACAACAACATTAAAAATGAGTACTTTTTTTTGTATATCTTATATATAAATCTGCAGTTTTGCCAGCTCTTGGCGAAATGTGTCACATATGGTCAAAACAAATAGACTCTTTAATGAAAAAAATCATCAAGTTTTTTTTGTATCTTTTTCAGCTACATCTACATCTTCAGCTACATCTATATATATATGTAGCGATTGAAGGTCGCAATAATAACCTGTGACGCCGAGTAACATGACCATAATACTAAAGTCGATTTCGGTATCGTAGATGTTATCTGGCGTTTTAAGTTAGCGCTATATATATATATATATATATATATATATATATATATATATATATAGATAGATAGATAGATAGATAGATAGATAGATAGATAGATAGATATAGATATAGATATACACATTTGCAACATGTTTTAAAAATTTCATTTGATACACAATCAATCTGTAACAATATTTTTACTGTTATGTTAAAATTCAAACTATTTTCATCCGTTCACCAAATTACTAAATCTCAAGCATTTGCCAGTTTTAAAATTACGATTAAAAATATTTTCTTTGGACTTTAAACGCTGAAATAAAAATGCTCATCTTTGTTTTTATATTGAAGTCTATTCTTTTAGGTATATTCTTATAGGAAGACTGCCTACAGCAAAGGTTCTCATGACAAGCCTACGAGAAAATTTCTTCGGTTCTTCCCCGATCATGGTCCCCAGAACCCCCAAACCACCCTTCGTTCAAAAGTTAATTTTATATATGTATAACGCTTCATCCATGCTGTCTTGTGATCAGAATACTAGAGTAATTTTGTTTGGATTTTAACTGGCTTGGGATATGTTGTTAGAAATGTAAAAATACCAAACGAGCTCATAAATGGTCCATCTAGCTGAAAAGGGGAGGAAATGGTGGTGTATTGAAATTTTCATTTCGCTATAACTTTCTTAATCCAATTAGTCCAAGTAACGCCTCATTAAGACGAACACCTTCTGAATTTAAAGTTTTTTTGATAAATCCAATATCTTGTAAGTTAGGGTTGAAATGTTTTGTTGTGTTTTAGTGGCACATGCGATGGACTAGCTCCGCTAACTATTGTGAAGTAGCACCAAAAAGGACCAAGAGTTCAACTTAGCTACACACTCATCACAGTGACTTGCACAGCCTTTTTTTACAATGGGGCACATTCATACACCTTATAGATAAAACACATATGAACAACCATGCCCGAACCGGGACGCGCTACCCCTGTGTCAGGACGCCATAGTTGAAAAGTGAATTTCCCATCATAATTTTGAATGCTTTTTTTAATCAACAATTTATATTGCCAGAGAGTAATTTAGATGTAAAGGAATCCATCTTTGCCTACCAGATTGTCGAAAGGAATTTGTTAATTTGCACACATAATAATTTGTATTAGAAATATTCCATAAAATTCATCTTTATTCATAAAAATGCAACTTGAAAAGCGTTGCTAACTGGAGAATGGCTTGACCGATTCGGCTAATTTTTTTAAAAATATTTTCGTTAAGACACGAAGATGGTTCTTATGGAGAGAAAAAATGAAAAAACTGCGCGGAAAATAGTTAAAACGACACTTTTCTTACTTTCCCACCAAAAATCTTCATTTCCTTCCCCCACACCAACTGAGTTCGATAGCAGGAAGTAATAAATTATGATTTGTTTAGAAAGAAATACGCGAAGTCAGTTGGTTTTCATTCATAGATAACGGGATGTTTAAAAAAGAAAGAAAATAGTTGCTTTTATTATTAGTCGGTATGAATATTTAATCTATGCCTGCTCAAAATAAAGTCTGGACATGGAAGAAAAAAGTAATAACAAAGGAAAAAAAAGGGTTTATAGAAAGAAAAGTAGTGAAGAAAAAAAGGATAGAAAAGAAAAGAAGGGTGTGTGTGTCACCATTATTTCGTCTGTGCGAGGCATTTTCCAAGCTGTTTTTAAGCTTTTGCATCTCTTGAAAACCAATTGTGTCTTTATTTGTTTAGTGTATTTACATTCATGAAAATTTGAATCTCCTTATTCTATGAAAACGTAGAATTTTAGACATTTCCCTCCACCATTTAAGTAAAATATCAATTCCGGGACAATCATTGCTCGGATAGAAATCGAAAGATGAGTAGTACAATGAACAGAACATCTGAAGAAAATAATAATAAATAATACTATAAATGAATTATATGATTATCAAAATTTGTTTGGTTTAAAAATATTTTGGTGAAAAACCTGTTATGAGACACAGCTACATCAAATATTAGCGAGCAACTTTAGCGAGCATTAATACTGGCGAACCAACTGGTCGCCAAAGGCGGCTAGTATAAAATAAATATATTCCGTATTAAGAGCTTAATAGGCAGAGCACCCAATATTCTGGGTGAACAAACTATACCTCAAAGGCGGATATTATTTACATAAATGCAAGCTACTTCAGTTGAAAAATATTTAAAAGAAATATAATATTTCCTCATAGTTAATGTTTATGAAGGAATTCCTTTATTACCCTTATAAAAGAAGGGAAAAAAATCCGAAATTTCTTTTTCAACCAGCTGTTGTGCAAGCATCTATTTTGTAAGTAGCTTTAATTACTAACGTTTTCCCATTGAAGAATGGCCAGTAACGAGGCTTAAAACAATCACCTCAGCTGCAAACCATGAAAATTCTTTTAAGTATCTAGTGGAATTTAGGATGGTGTTTTTTTTTCTTGTTCCGGATTGCGAAAGTTGGCATTTCATGCGTCTCGGGAATCTTTAAATCTCGCCGATGACGAAAGTGGTTCGACACAGAGTTAATTGTCGAGAGAGAGAATCTTTATGAATGGTACTTGAAGGAAATCTTAAACTGTTCCTTCAATTAAGCATAGCCTTTTTTTTATTCGCATGATTCATTCTGGTGTGCATGAAATAAATTCTCCGATAGGTTCGGATCTTTGAAAACAATATAAATAGATTCCATGTGTTTCCTTGAGTATTTTAATTTTTTTTTTCAAGTACAACAAACTGTCTCTTTATATGCATGAACCAAACAAAAATAAATAAATTTTATTTTCATGCAAAAAAATTCAAATCTCGAACCCCAATTTAGTTTAGTTTTTATTAATGCCCCTTTTTTAAAGGAACTCTAGGGTTATTTTAGAACGGAATCCGTATTTTTTAACCACAGTCAGATGACGAGGACGACAACAGAATTAGCATCCCCCCTCTCCAAACTACACCGGTCGGGCATTTGACCCTGACGGATTTAACGTACACTAAATCTGTTTATGTGACGGTTCTTCGGTGCAATCGGGTCTTGAACCTCCAACCCTCCTAACCCAAAGCCGAGACCTTACCACATTCCTCCGCGGTCATGGCTTAAGCTTACAAACGTGAAGGAAGATTTACGCAGTTCTTGAACTCGAAGAATATTATTATCATGTCAGAACATGATGCTGTTTGGGGGATGAGGTTTTTGGCGTCAACAAAAATCTTTAGGCGAAAAATAAAAAACTTATTATCTGCACGAGCGTCTCAATTAATCAGCTTTTAATAACACATTGCCATCGCATTTACAAAAGCTCTAATTAAAAAAGATAAAGAAATTTTTAATTTTGATCACGTGATTATATGAAATGAAATAAATAGAAAATGCGATATTTTTTAAACAATAAATGCGAGACAAAGTTTCTTGGATCGTTTGCAATACTAAAGTGACTCATTCAATGAAACCATTAAAATGAATATAAATTTAATTTAACTTGCACGAGCCCGTGGTGCTTGGCCGTTCAAGAAATGATGTTCTGACATGACACATTGAAATATGCACAGCAGATTTCATTTTGATATTTTTTTGTTACATACATAGTATAAAAGGATTTACAATTGTATATGATAACGCAAAATGAACTTTTATCAAAGGAAATCCAAAAATAATTTAATAAAGAATTTTTAAAAAAATGACTATTATGAATGGAGAATAATTTTTAAAGTCTGATAAATTTGCTAAATTATGTATAGTGTTTTTAAATTTTGTGTCTGATATTAAAAATAAATAAATTTTAATATTTTACAATTTCTGTAGAGTTTTTTGTTGTTGTTTGGGGGATTCTATATGTAATTGTTTGTTTGTTTTTAGCACTTCATGTGTTCTTCGAGAGTTAAGGTACGTTTCCCTGCTTTTATCATTCTTCTGAGCATTTTAGTGGATAATCATTTTTAAACTGATTAACTCTCTCGATTATGTATGTTTATCTTACTTTCTTGTTTGATATTTTAAATTTCGTAAATTTTGATGTTTCATCGCTTTTTTGCATGACTGTAGCTATTCCTACATTTTCAGCGTTTGATTAAATTAATTTTTGAGACTATTTTTTCCCCCTTGATTTTTCTATTTTTGTGTTGTGTCTATTTTCTCTTTTTTTTTTTCTGAAACTTTTTTTTTTTTTTGAAATTTTTGAGTCACGGACAAGGTCCAATTTTTAAGCACTTATCACCCCTCCACACACACAAAAGAAATCGCTGGTTTGAATTCCTGTCCGAAGTTGACCTTTAATAGAGTCCTCGGACCAGATTCATTTATTATTATTTATTTATTTTTCATTTTTAATCTTATTTTTCCACTATTTGTATGCTTTAAAATCTTCAGGTGTTTTTTTTTACTTGGAATAAGTTGTGTTTTTATCGTAGGAATCATCATATATATTCGTAGCGAAGGAAAAATTATTGTACATCGAGACTTAGATGATATTTTACATTATCTTATCTAAACCCATCTTTTAAAAAGGAGCACAGCATTGAGTGAAACCTGTTGAAACCAGTATGAGCTCTCACCCCAAAATTTTCTTGCATACTCTTTTATAAGTGTGTTATCCCACATAACGCGTTACATAGCGTTGGCGAACAATAGTTACGAAATACTAATATACTTCTTGAAGACGGATTGCGTTCAAAATTTGATAGAGATCACCAAACTTTGTTGTAAACTCTATGTAACGAATTTCAGTCGCCTAAGTCAAGCATTTTTGTGTTATCGTGTTTACAGGCAGACAGAAATAATGCCAAAAATGTGTGTCTTCTCAGGGGAAACGTAGAGATTCGTCCAAACATCGAGTCCGAGGTGTTTTTTATTATTTATTTTTTGACGAGTACAATATTTCCTCCATAATTTGGATATAAAAAATAAAAACCTACCGATATTCATATAATTTCAGGAAATGGAAATTACTTTTGTTCTTGCCGACGTCCAGGCATAAAAGTAGCACGTCTCCCCCCCCCAACATCTGAGAGGTGAGCTTCCCGGGTTCGAGTCCTGCTTCGGGCATAGTTGTTCTGTTTTCTATTTGTAAGGTTATGAATACCCCCCCCCCCAGTAAAAAGGGGCTGTGCAAGCGACTGTGATGAGTGAGTAGCTAAGTCGTACTCTTCGCCTTAGTTGGCATTACTTCAAAACAAGAGACGCTCCTTTCGGCTTAAAACTCTCTATTCCCTTGGCGAAGCTTGTACATGGCAAATGCCACTAACAATAACAACAACTTTTGTTATTAATTGTATAGTATAACTCGTTCGTATAAATTTTGCTTCCATAATTTTTCGGATAAAAATACATTTTTAAGAACGTTATTTATTTATTTATTCTGTAGTATGTCAATGAATTCTTTGATCTCCTCTTAAAGTTTGAAATTTGCTTTCAAAGGTGATTTTTGAATTCCACAATTTCCGATTTCTTTATATTTATAACTAGCTATCGAAT
Source organism: Argiope argentata (assembly GCA_026289955.1). Taxonomy (NCBI): domain Eukaryota; kingdom Metazoa; phylum Arthropoda; class Arachnida; order Araneae; family Araneidae; genus Argiope; species Argiope argentata. The sequence continues at coordinate 11,542,681 of JAOUZG010040215.1, read as the reverse complement.
TCAGTAACTTGTCTAGAGAAAATTTGCCTCTTTCAAAATATATTTTCACGAAATGATGAAAAACTAGATGTTAACTTTGATGTCGCTGTCATTACTGTTACCATATAAGAAGTAATTAAGTTGGTTAGATATGCTTTTATTGAAACTATGATTCAATATAACATATTGAAATGGATAAGCTGCATTCAATAGTTTTGGATCAAGGATCAACAATTTTTGTTTCCTTTAATCAAAATATTTGGACGAAGACTTTATATCTTCTTTAGTTACTACAAGAAGAAGATTGTGTTAACGGAAGGTGACACATTTTAATTTCAGCTATCAGTGAAAATGTGTCTTACTTATGACGTATTATACACTGATCGTAAAAAGTTTGTATATCGGGTGATTATAAATTGTCCAATGAAGCGAAATTTTGTTTCAAATGTAACCATCTAGCCGACTTTGACAAATATCTCGTCCTGGAAAATGTACAGCATTTTACGTTTTGACGATTTTATTCAATGACAATAATCAATTAATACAATAATCAATTATACAATAATCAATTAATTTTAATATATTGTTACGGATTTCTCTTCTGTAGGGGTTCTATTAACGATTTGTTGACCGATAAAATAAACGCAATCAGCAGACCTCAGTATAAAACAACTTCAACAGTTATTAGACAAGATATTACAAAGATGACAAATATATACTCAAGACGAATACAGGAATCTCAAGGAAGCACACTGCTTCTAGCAAGTAGTAATCATTATCAATAACAGCCAAAACACACAAAGCGACCAGACAGAATTCAGCAGAAAGAGAGAATTCACGTAGCTTCACTCTACAGCCTCTCTGAACATCTAAAATTCTCCACTGTCTCCTCGCTTCAGATGTATCCAATGGCCGACTCACTACTACACAACTATCTACTCCGCGCTCGACATGATTCTGCTTCTGCAATAAAAGCTAAGTTGAGAAATCGTTTGAGCACCACAAAGCTTATTATTCAATTGATATTCTTCCACCGCTTCATTATCCTCTTGAAGACTTCCTTCAGTTTGTGACTGCCGACCCTTTTATAGTTCCCGGGAGGCGGATCGAGAAGGTTCTGGACCAATGAGGTGTATCTCGATTTCTATTGGATTAACCATAAAATTCTTGAAATTTCCAGTATTATCTATATTGTAACCTAATTCGTTGTGAAGGCTCCAAATGGTCGCAAAGCTCTCTGACGCAGCCTCCGATCAGCACCCAACACAGCTGATCACAACAAAACGGTCTTTCCAATGATTGAACTAAACTTACTGGGAAGCAATATTATGGTTTTGAAACTCTCTCTCTTTCTCTCTCTTTATATATATATATATATATATATATATATATATATATATATATATATAAACATAGATAGATAATAATAAATGTTTGAACCTCTTCGAAAAACGTTTAAGTGGTTCCCAAGATGTCCTTTTTATTGATTACGAATATGTAGACGGTGCCTGATCAAGTGTTGTTCTTGTAATCAGAAAACTATTTAAGGAGATGAAGTATGTACTTAAATCGACTTGCTGTTGCTTCACAGAGCGATGTAAACGTAAACAGAACACTTAAATTTTTTATTCCGAACCAACATATGTAATAATTTCTAATTTTTTCCGTTCAAAATTAGGAATAAAATTTTTTTTAAGGCTTCCAAAAAGTTATATTTTAAAAATATTGAAAAAATTTAAAAGATAACTCAACAAATAAATAAATTTAAAAATAAAGTGTTTATTAACGCTTCGCTGAATCAATATGAGAATGTTGGGGCTAAGTTAATTGATAATCCGACAGTAGACTAATGGGGCACTCTGTAAGTTCCTGTATCATCCTAGCGCACTTCTCTAGAAGTTAATTCTTTTTGGGGTATATCGGGGCAATTTGGGGAATATCTAATAGGTCATTGGGGAGTACGTATTTCTCGTACTACTCAGAAAGCTAATAAAGCTAGCTTGGTCCTGATTCCTAGGGTCCTTTCATGTAAAATTAATGCATTAAATTTTTTCCAATACATCATCAACGTAAAGATGTTAATTATAATACACTAGCCGCCTTTGGCGACCAGTCGGTTCACCAATATTAATGCCGAATAAGGGTTAAATCATTTTTATATATAACTTGGTCTCATAATAAATTTTTCAGCAAAATATTTTTAAGCTTCAAATTTCGATAGTCATATAACTCACTTATACTATTTTGTAGGCCTTAAGCAGTCCTGATTTTTGAACTCCGCATCTCTCTCTGATTTTCTATCAGTGCACGTAAAATTCACTTTTAAATTAAATTGAAAATGATGAAACTTCAATTAATACAACGACCTCTTTACTCAATCTAAGCATGTCTTTAAATAAAACTAAGAACTGAAAGCAGAATAGTCCGACATTGAATATTTATGTTCAATACAGAAATTGAAACATTATAATTTTTTTTTATAATTTATAAGATCTCAAGGAATTATTCAGCAAAAATTTCACAGATAAGTTGAAACCTTCAGTTTTTTATTTTATTTTTAGATGTATATAAATGATCCCAATAAAAAAAAATTTTTTTAAAATATATTTCAAAAAATTATGGTTTAAATTTCTTTGGTCTTATAGATTCATATTTGTAAAATATTCTTAATATTTCAACTTCTAAATAAATAAATAAGCATTTCCATCTTCTTCAAATCTGGCTGATTTATTCAGTTCTGAATATTGAAATTTAGAACAATCATCATTGTCATAATCTAGACCAATTATTCTAGAGTAACTTTGATTGGCTTCTTTGAGATCTTGATAAAGTAATCTAAAATCGCCAATTTTTACCGTAATAGTTACATTGAAATTTTCATAGATCGATCAGCTTTGATGATTTAGTTGATTGGATTTTATTTAAGGACTTTTGTCTCAAGAATTTATTATTATTTAAGGACTTATTGTCTCAAGAATATTTTGTTAAATATGATTCACAGAGCAGATGATGTATGTAAAAATTTAAATCATCTGCATTTTTTCCCCAAATCTATAATTATATATTTCACTTGGACCAATTGCTAAGAGATTATTTATATCTATCCCCAAAAAATTAAGAAATTAGATGTTGGGCTCCGATTACAGAAGATGCCTTGTGGATGTTAAGCCATATTTGCCTTAAATAAAATTGATTAATTGGATTAGTAATATTTGTATAGTAAAATATCATAGAAAACGTTTTCATCCATTTATTTTCGAAAATTAACATGTTTCATATTTATTTCATTTTATACAGACACGTGCCAAAAATGACATTTTTATATGTTTAATTTGGAATGATATTTGATTTATTTTTTCTCGTGAGAGAGCACGATATTGTTTTGGTAGAAAGTTCTGATGTCTCTGAAATATGCGGGTAAAAATAGTTTTATATGCTTTTACAAATTTTGCATTGTTAATTATTAAGTATGCTTGTTTGAAAGAAGATGCGTTTTTATTTCGCATGATTCATTAAAATGCGGAGAAAAATTACAATCACGAAGGTGAATTCTTTGATTTGCCCAAAATATCTTCTTCACATAGCTTTTTGCTCTTCGTTTCTTTGAATTGACGTCATTATAAAAGTTCGTTTAAGATTTCTTGCTTTTAAATAATTAATCTCGGTCTCATAAGATTATCGTTTGGTGCTTTTCTAAAAACTCTTTTTCAGTTTTAACTGTCTCAGTTTTGTAATATATTTTTATTTAGTATTTTTGTTTATTTTAATTCTTTAATCGAATTATTAAATTTGTTATTGCAAACGATTTCCACTTGCATTTATTGTTTAAAAAATATCACATTTCCTATTTAATTCATTTCATATAATCACGTGATGAAAATTGTATTTTTCTGTTTTAATTTTAGTAGTAATTAATTTTTTTTTAAAATCAGAACTTCTGAAAATGTGATGGCAACATTTTTTTAAAAGCTGATTTTTTTTGAGATCCTCGAGAAGATAAAAATGTATTATTATTCTTTTTTTGCGAAATAAATTGTTGAAAAAAACGCTTAAATTAAATGTTTAAAAATTCATTAAAAATAGAGTTTTAATTCGTAGGTCAAAACATTAGTATCATTAAAAAGCTATATTTTTGCGCTTTAACTTGATGCAAAAATTAATTTTGTACTGTAATATATTCGGAAGTTATAGCGAAAAAACGTTAAATTTTGGTTTATTTTTAATTAATTAAAATTTTAATTAGAAATTCAAAAAAAGGTCTCCGAGGTGCACATTCCCGGCACCCAAGGTATACATATACCAAATTTGGTAGCTGTAGGTCAAACGGTCTGGCCTGTACATCGCCAACACACACACACACACACACACATTGTGCTTTATTATAAGTAAAGATAGAGCTAAACAGGCTTTAAATTGAAGAAGTTTCCAGTTTGAATTTTTTATGTTCTATTTTAGAAGTAGAAAAAAGTGAAAATTATCAACAAATTCCAATTCTTCTCTCAGTAGCAATAAAATCGATTAAAATGTTTTTTAAAACTGCCTTAAAAGATAAAAGAGCAAAGAAAGGCTAATTTCTTGTCGTGACTTTTTGAGAGATTTCCATCGAAACTGTGGGGGATTTTAAATTTCGAAAAATGTTAATTATTGAAATTTAAGTTAGGAAATTAAGAATATGAAAAAAAGAAGAAAGAAAGAAGAAGGGGGAGAAGAGAGGGGAAAAAATAACGACCTAATGGTTGCAATTTTTTTATAAGTGTTTTTTAAAAATTGTGGTCCATGAAGGAAAAGAATTCGATAAATTTGAAGTTTTTGTAAACTCTCCTTCAGTAACAAATTAATTTATGAAAGCAAATATGGTTTTTTCTCTAATTGTTCTTAGTAATATTTATCTTTTCGGCATAGAATTTTGTAACTTTTTCAATATTTGCAAGGGGAAATAGTTTAAGGAACTGCCTTATATGTTTTGTAATAATCTTCTAGATAGTTATTTTAAACTGAATTAATTCATATTTTTTAACAAATCTGTTTCAATCATTAGCCTGTTTCAAGAATTAAAAATTATTTTTAATCGAAAATGAGAAAATAATCTCTAAAAAAATGGCTCTATTCAGACACAATTAATTTTAAATTGTATCTGTTAACTAATGTTTATTGCTGCTTCAAAATGCACGTAAAACGTTCTATTGCTAATAGTTTATAATAATTAGCTGTTGTAGCAGTTAATAATGTGATTCTTTGTTAAAACGAACATTTTTAAATCGAATTTACCTTTGATTCTCCCCCGCCTCTTCTTTTTATCCCTTGAATTTCCTATTAACGTAACGTTAAAATAATCATATGTGAAACAAATTTTTTCAATTCAAAGTCCTAAATAAAAATTCTAGTTATTTTTATATTTATTTCTGAATTGTTTTTATTAATAATTAATTTGTTAGTCAATTGTGGTAATTGTAGGTTTTATTTTATATGACAAGCGTATTCAGACTATATATGTATATATAAAACTTTAAGCAAGATTTGGAAAAGAGGTGGATTTGATGAAGATTGATGAATTCAAAGTGTTATATATGGTTTATTTATCATAGTTATTAAATTATTTAAATGATTTTAAAAAATTTATTTATTGTTACTTTTAAAAGCATTAGCTGTTTTTTTTATTATATATTATTCATTAAAATTACTAAATATTAGATATAAACCTACATTACAATT
>JAOUZG010040215.1:11511512-11536890 GCA_026289955.1 Argiope argentata | reverse complement strand
ATATATATATATATATATATATATATATATATATATATATATAAAGATAGATAGATAGTTCCGATTTTCATTAATTAAAAAGTTTTTTTTTCTATACCATCAGTTTTAAGTAGGATCTTCTACAATCAAACCACAGGAGTAATTTTTATATCGAAAAAAAAAGAAGAAAAAAATTTTAAAAACTAATTTTAATGTTATAAGAATGTGCGGGGGAGGATTTTCATGCTTGAAAAACGAACCCTCACAAAATATTTACACTTGATAAATCAACGGAGCGAGTCCCGAAGGTGGCAGTCAGGGACAGGTACCATCCCTACCCCGGATAGGGAACCGGGATCTTTCGGGAAAGCCCCGAAACTCATATTCCCAAAGAAACTGCCCCCCTCCAACCCCCTCGGCACTCCAACAAGTGTCCGTGAGAAGTTCCGGTGGAAGTGGCAGAGGAAGTGGAAAGTCCCAGTCTGCTGGAGAATGTGGGAAAAGGTCCCAACTTTCACCCAGCGGGGAGAAGAGATTCTGCCTGCCATTCTCACAGCCGGAGCATCCCTCGCACAATTGATCCGTTACAGCTTAATGATGCCGCCGGCTCTATCAACCTCCCACCGGTGGGAGAAAGGACCCCCTCAGCAAATAAGAAAGAAAAGTTGACTTAAAACCGCAACCTGGCAGTTAATCTGATGAAAGGCATCGAGAAATGCCACCCTCCAGCGCAAGCATGCCAGATTCGAGGGTCTTCCCAACCTGTTGTTTTTGGAAGATTAACTCATAGACTAGCATTGAGCTTGATGAGAATTTCACACTTTAAAACTGTTTAAAACATGATTTCAGACTACACATTGATTAAGAGATGTACACTGTGTACCTCCCCATACAGTATACATCTCATATCCTCGTGCGGTAAGCAGTCCAATCATTGAACGATTTGCCGATCAAATTGTTAAGCGATCTGATTCAATTTTAATCAAAATATTTACAAATAAATTTATGGGAAAAAGTACTTGCAGAAGGTATATATATTAATATACATACAGAGATATTTTTTAAAAAAATAAGAATTTTAAAAATGGGTTTAAGTAATTTTTTACTTTGTAATGATGAAGGAAATAACAAGAATAAAAATAAATAGAGCTATACTACGATTAATAATGAATAGTTATTCCACTACTGAGATATACTAAGTCAGCTAAGAATATATCTGTAAAATAACATAGATTACTATATTTATCGTAAATAAATACCATAATATCTTAAAATAACGGATTTTAAAATTGTAAAAGGAACTGAACGTAAATTGGAACCCAACTTTTATGAACAAATTAACTGATATTTTTTTCCCTTCAAATTTTTGGTCGGATTAATTATATATTTGCACAAAAAGTTATGTAAAATTATAATTATATTCAAATTATGTTTTGTTTCTATAATATTTGATGTTCTTGAAAAACAATCTATTCTACTATTATAAATGTGAAAGTTTGGATGGATGATGGGGTTCAACACGCCAGAACGGCTGAAGGAAATTGGATGAAATTTAGCACACGGATAGATTATAGTCTACAGAAGAACATAGGCTAATTTTTATTCCCGTTAATAGAGTGGTTAATTTTTTATTAATTAAAAACTAACTTTTCGGACCTAAAAGGAAAAAATAAAAAAATCTGAAAAAATCTGCCTGAGCTTTTTGAATCGTTTGTTTATATTTTTCTATTTCCGGTGTTCTTTTAATTTTATCTTGCTATTCTAAAGGAATGTTCATTAAATTTTTTTTCTTATGCTATTCTTGTGTTAATATAATTCGTTATTTCCTATTCATTTCTCGATTTTTTTTGCTGTACTTATTTCTTTTGCCTATTTTCATCATTTTCGATTAAATATTTTAGTGCATTCCATATTACTGCATTTATTGATATTTTTTTCTATTTTCCGTTAATTTGCTGCAACGGGCATCGAAACCTTGTGATTCTAAATGCCATTTCGCTAAAATTTGGTGGCAAACTATTTTTTTTGGCAAAAATGACTATGTATTAAAACTGCCCCACTGTGCGTTTTTGTAATTAAATTATATTTGTATTAGCTATATATGCTTATAGTGGAATGTTTCCGTTAGCAAATAATTTAGAATTCCGCCAAATTTTCTCAAATTTCTTTGGTGATTGTTCGTTTGCGCCCGACAAACGGAGAAGTACCTTTATGGTTTTAATAACATAGCATCCCCCCCACGCTAATGATGTTAGACGTAACGGTTATTCCAAACGATTCCGTTTATTTTTGTAGTGTATGATGAATTTAAAATTAAACATTGTAAATTAATAGATCTTTTGATTCTTTCAGAAGTGATTTTGAATGAAAATAAAACATGAATTGAAACTAAAAATTTCTAATCTGCATTGCGTTAACCCAGCTGGCACTTAAAATTCACGTCTTTGCGTTGCTCCAATTGACGTTGAAAATTTAAGCATGCATACGGTTTCGATAACCTTTTAGACTGTCACTTCTCACATATACACATCAGCATTTTCACGCGGATGAAGGCGCGGGTAAAGGCTATTATTGTTATAAAATAATCATTTCAAAAGACAAAACAAAAAAAAAAAACTGAGTGAGTAACTGTTTGTTACTATAAACCCTAAACCCCATATTTATAAACAATAGTTCATTGCAATATAAAAACCAAATTAAAAACATAATGCTTCCAATATGACAGTTCTGCTTCATCCAACTTACAAATGAATTTAAATGTCTTCGCTGGTTGCAACGAAAGGAAGTACAGAACACACACTCTCTGCTACCCTCACTACTGCCTGATATATATGTTACCGTTAAAGTATATTATGCAGTTATTTTATAGAATACATAGTTATTCCATGAAATAACTGATCGTGTCCGTTAAAGTGTGAAATATGTTATTAATTCGACACTTTAATTAATTATTCTATGAAATAACTAGATATTCTATAAATTAACTAATGAGAGTCAGTGAAAGTGTAAATTAAACTATTTATCTAAAATGAAATAACTGGGTATTCTATAAATAAACTAATGATAGACAATTAAAATGAAAAAGAAGCAATTTATCTAACTTATGCAGCGTATAAATGGTATTTATGGAAACGTACCATAAAATCATTGGTTACAACAAGGACTACTAAAATGACACTTGGAATTACAAAGAACGTTATTTCTAGAACAAAAATATTTTTTGTTGACACACTGGGACAAACATTTTTTTTAATCGCTGACCAGTACCTAAACTTTGAGCCGTAGCAACCGACCGGAGCGATATTTCTACATCCGGTACTTCTTCGATTTTAATTAATTTTTCTTTGCAGACATTGAACTGGGATCGGGAGTATAATTGTTTTATGCGGCCGTTTTTTGTGCCCGATTGAAAAATCCTTCTTCGGTTATTTTTATGATGATAGAAATATATGATGTAGATTATTTTACACTTTAACAGGCTGTAGATCGTTATTCTATGAAATACAAGAGAGTTTTACACTTTAATGGACACGATCAGTTATTTCATGGGATAACTGGGGATGGTGGCAGCTAATAGATTGATAGATTGCAAAAACAGGAACCATTTTAAAAAGGCAAATATAAATACAGATGAATGTGATAAATTCGTAGTTCTCTTGTATTTTGAATATGAGATACTTGATGATGGAAGTACAGAACAGACGAACATTACGAACAAATTGTAGTTTCTAATTATGTGTTGTAGAATTTCACAATAAGAGCCCGATTTAATAAAAATGAAATAAGAAAAAAAAATCTTTGAAGAAATATCCATGTTAATGATTGTATTTTATGTTAATTATTTGTAATAAATAAAATAATAGTCATGATAAGTGAACATTTTAATAAAACCATTGAATAAAGTAACAGAAATTTCAATGCAATAATTGCATATTAGAATTTCACAATAATTTTGGCTCGGATCCTGTTTAGGTCTTGGGCGTTCGCCCTCTTAAACCTTTAAGCCTAATGTGGTTGTTATCAGTTTATTAATATATAATTGTCTCGGTTAATGATATATAATGGACAAATAAAAATTGTTGTTTTCAAGGTAACATAATTATAAAAAGGGAGGTAATCAACTGTTTAATGATTGGTAGTTACTTAAATTTTAATCCTTGAGATATTATGCGTAAAACTAGACAAATTTGAAATGCTACAAAAAAAAAGAAGATAAAAGTTGCAAGTAATAAAATTTATAAGTCAGATAAATGAGGATAGCAATTAAAAAAAAGCGACCAAACACAAGAAGAAAAGTTTTGAGATATTTCGTTGCTTATAATAACAAGATTAAAAAGATATAAAGAAAACTGGCGTTAAATGTATATGTAAAAGAGAACCTCAAAATTTAAATTGCCCCTCTTCCAAATTCTATCGTATCAAAAAATAATACATTGAAAAAATTTAGGGTTTTTTCCCTCCTACTGCAGCACTTCGTTTGTTTTTCAAACGACATTCTAAGTAATCACTCTTCTATAACCCATTCTAAATAAATAAAAAAATTAAAATTAAATAGAAAAACATAAAATGTTATTTAAAAGAATGAAATTTGCAAGATATTTTCTACAATGTTTTTATTAAAAACATAAAAATCCGTTATTTCGAAAAAACCCTTTTGAAAATCCTACTTGATATTGTTAATAATAATAAAAAAAAAAGGAACTCTGCTATGCATATTTCAATGTATCATGTCAGAACATCATTTCTTGAATGGCCAAGCACTATGTGCTCGTGCAAGTTAAATTACATTTCTATTCATTTTAATGGCTTCATTGAATGAGTCACTTTAGTATTGCAAACGATCCAAAAAACTTTGTCTTGCATTAATTGTTAAAAAATATATAGCATTTTCTGTTTATTTCATTTCATATAATCACGTGCTCAAAATGACTTTTTTCTAGGTTTTATTTGCTGTGGTCATTAACTTATTTTTTTAAAAATCAGAGCTTTTGTAAATGCAATAGCAACGCGTTATTAAAAGCTGATTTTTTTGAGATGCTCATTCAAGTAATAAAATTTTTATTTTTCACCTAAGGATTTTTGTTTTATTTTTCGCCCACAAAATTTCGTTGGTGCCAAAAATCTCATCCCAAAAACAACATTATGTTCTTACATGATAAAAAAAAATGACTCACAAACAGAGTTTACTGTTCCTTGTGACAAAAAATTTTCAATTTTTCAACTGTATTCAAATATTCATGAAATTAAGATTCGTTCTGTATCGCTTACATTCTAAATTACAAACGATAACGGAACAAATTTAAACAAAAATAGAAAGTGAAGTTACTTTAAAATTCGTTAAATTGCCTGCTTTTTTCTAATATCTATCTATCTATATATTATTTCTCTGCTTGTCTTTGCTGATAAAAATTTTGATAGTCTCATTTTTAAGTCATTGAATCTGATATTTAACATGAATATCATAGTTCATTGTTTCGTTCTTTATTTTTCGTGTGTAACATATACATTCAATATTAAAAAATATGTTTCTTAAACGAGTCATAAATATGGATCTTAAATAATTTACATCCATTATTTTATTAATTTCCCCTTGGGCATTTTGAAACCTCATCGACGTAAATGAATTTCACAATTCACAATGTGAGAAAAATCGCAAGTGAAATTGATTTTTCCCTGCGGAAAAATATTTTGTCTCGTCACATTTTTCGTCTGAGATCGTGTGAAATCATCTCTCGGTACTCGGAAAAACTCCGAAACCTCAGTTCTTGAGATATTTCCCACGGACATTGTTTATTTCTTCAGCCCCTCTGTCAAAAAGCCAGTACGAAAGTAGTATACACATTCACTGCTCGTCAATCAACTGCGGAGAGGGAGGGGCCAAAGGAGAACCACTTGCTCAGATGTCGTAGTGTCACCTTGGCGAGTTGTTTTGATTCTTGGCTCGTTGGCGTAAATACGAATTGGAAATATTCGGGTCACTTGATGCTTATGAATAGTGTATGTTGACAATTTAATTATAAATAAAGTAGAAAAAAATAATAATAAAGTAGAAAAAAGTAATAATAATAATGAAGTAGAAAAAAGTAATAATAATAATGAAGTAGAAAAAAGTAAATAAAAAAGGAAACAAAATTATTATTGTTATCATTATTATTTTGCTAAGTAGAAGAATCAGAATGAGATTTGAATTTTCTTTAGCTATTTTTACGGTTCGATTTGAAACGATTGAGAATGTACTTTGATTTGTATTGAAATTGTTTTTTGATTAGTCTAATGCACATTTTGATTTTTAAAAACGTTTTAATAAATATATTTTCTGAAATACGGATTTAAAATTTGAAGTGTTTATAAAGATATTATTAAATTTGAAAAAGGCATAAAGCACGATTCCGTTATCAAAAAAACTGGAAAAAAAATGGAAAACAAAGCAACCTAAGTATAATAATTTATTCTATAATCTAACAGTTTAATAGGCTATTTGGGATATAAATACATTCTTTTAAACATTTCAAAAAGTAAAAAGTTTTTCAATGAATGCATATTAACTAAAATATAATGAAACATTCTGATCTTCTGAAGTAAATGTTTAATCGTTAAACTGAAGTCTCTTCAGTATGCTTTAACAAAAATATTTTACAATAAGAATTTGCTAGGCAAAAAACATGTACATCAATTCCCCTTTTTTGTGTTTCCCTTTTTTAAATATAGAGATACTTTTAAAAATTTTAAAGTCAAATAAATGATCCTAAAGAAAACACCAAATGAATGAAGAAGTTTGAAGGAACAAAAATTAATACCAAGATTTTATCATAATTTCTTCTTTTCGAACTTTATTGATAATTAAGTATGCATTTTTCAGATTTTGCAAATAATCAAAATAGGTTTGCTCAGAATATTATATAATTTCCATCTTTCTTGCCTTTTCTACTACATAAATTCTTCTCTAATTTTTTTTCACTCCCATTTGAAATATATCCATCCAGAACGCGCCAATGCAATTTTCATTCGGCTACGTTTTTTCCCAGAATATTGGTTGTGAATACTTTCAGTTTTTTATGCATAATTTAATATTCAAAAGTTCCCCAAGAAAATATTTTTTGCTTATCAGCGTACAACAGAAAAATTTTATTTTAAAAATCGTATTATTTTTCTACACCTGTTTTGTTCCGTGTGTATATGAACCATCCGAATAGAGAGCGTTATTAAAAACGAATATTCGAATATTCTAACTTCTGTAACTTAACATTCTGACCTTGCACGAAAACCATAGATTTAAAACAAAACCCTTTTTTCAATTATGGAAAAAAATCACACCATTAAATTTTTTAACAATAAAAAGTTTCAATTTCCTTTCTAAAGTCAAATCTGCCATGGAAAATAGTGGTAAAAATCTTTCCAAAGTTATTGCCAACATTTGCATAGCATTTAAATTGTTATCAATAAAAAGATACTTTTAAATTGGTTTTAAAAGTACTTTTAAGCCACAATATTTTAGAATTTTATCGCAATGAAATGGCAAAATTCAGATTTATTTTTAATTAATTAAACTTAAAAAAAACTGCAAAGTAAACTTTTACCAAAATTGGTAAATTTAGTTCTAGACCTCGCACTAACACACACATACATTTTTATTAATAGCAAAGAAAAAAAATCAAATGAATTCTAATGTATGGCATAATGGAATTATTCTATTAGAGATGGTGCCTTTCAAACTAATTTTACTCTCAATCTCTTTTTGGCTAGAATAAAAATAGAAGCGTAATCTCAAATATTAGCTGAAAAAGAGAATGCTGGATTAAAATGCAATTTAATAAAAATTTTATCAAAAATATAAGTCAATATAATCTCAATTTCAAATTTTGGCTTATATTTTCCATCAATTTGACTTCATAACCTCGTGCAATTTTCAAAAGTACACGAAAAAGAAAAAAATACCTATGGAAATAAATAAAAAAAATACTGAAAAAAATATTTGCTAATTTTATTTTTAATAAATAATTAATGAGTTCAGATTCACAATTTTTAATTATGAGCAAAATAAAGATAGAAATGAATTTCTCACATATTTAAAAGTTAAAACGAAACTCCGTTATTCAAAATCCACCATGTTAATGGAACCATCATTTGGTTCGATCCTCGGCAATAAATATGTATTTTTTCCTATATTTCCTTTACATGTAAAAAAGGAAGCTATTTATTGAATTTTTTCAAGTTATTAATCTTTTTAATCCCAGTTTTGAAAAAAATAAATATACTCAAAACTTACACAGGTTGCAATTTTTTTTCTCATAAGGCTTATAACCATTACGTAAACCTAGAATACACAGCTTGGCGTGAATAGAACACTAGCAACCCTTCGAAGAGCTTCATTGGCTAACGGCAGCTACGCGGGAAAGCCTAATACACTTGTACCTCATGAAGCCGGATTGTGAGCTTCATAAACTCTTTGGGAGTCATTCCAGTCAGACGTGGAACCGACTCTTCCAGCAACATCGGCCTCAGTGACTTGTTTTCGGGCACATTCTAGTCTTCGAGTGTAGCTAAAGACGTTCTGTTCAACATGAGTCAAACCGACGTCCACACTTCTTACCAAGAAGATCTAATTCAGGCAGTAAGAGATGGAGATGCAATCGAACTTCAGAAGATTCTCCAAAGATGGGAAGGATGTGTAAATATTAATTATTATGACAAAGAAGGTCAGACGGCTTTGCATCTTAGCTGTATGGATGGAAATTTAGAATTAGTGAAACTTTTAGTAAAATTTGGTGCTGATATTCGCCTAGCGAATAGAGACGGATGGAGTGCTTTACATATAGCCGCATATGGTGGTCATCAAGATATAGCTGTGTTTCTGATAGCGAATTCGACTAGAAGATAATGCAAAAATGATTTCTCTTAGTGTGTATAGACGATTGTTATTATTATTATTTTCGTTTTTTTAGTGCTCAGTTGCAATAGTGGTGGTGTACATAAGTGTATAGTAAACTTGATGATTTTGTGTGGACTGATTTCCATTCCTTCTTCAGCATATATATATGTTTCATATGTGCGAATGATTGTGTAGAAGTTTAAAACTTGATGCAGTGTGTTATGGATTTTTTTTTCTGTCTTTAAGAAGCTGTTTCGGATTTGTGTTATCTTCTGAAATGGATGCTTATCTTCTTGCTGCAGAACCAAAGATACAAGGCTGTTTAAATGTATACTTCACAATAAATGCTGAGTTCAAAGAATTCTGTATTAAAAAATTCATTTTCAAAATAACCTCAGAACTGGACATTTTTTTAATGTTCTAGATGGATTTGTGTAATTGATTTATCTAATTATTCAAAAGTAATCCAGATAAAATTGCTACATATTCCTGAATACAAAACAAGAAATGCCTTCAGATGTCAAGATATGCAATGTTCAAAATGGAGTTTCAAAGCTGTAATAACTGGACAAATTCTACAATTTTGCTGAAAATTGATAACTTGAGATTTAAGTTTAGGATGATTTACTGTAAATATATAAAATTGGATTTTTATCCAAACTGATTTCTAAGAAAGTATTGTGAGTATCTTTTTCCCTTAAATTATTTATGTACTTAAACTTATGGTAATATGTTTTATAGCTGGAATTATTTTCCTGTCTTCTTCCTGAAAGTATTACTAGAGATGATGCCATTATTTGTATATTTTCAGAAAAAAATATCTCTTAATTTTACAGAGAAGTTTAAATTAAATATTTGTGTAAAAAATCTTGATGGTTTATATATATTTAACAGCTGATTTATTGAAAATAAATCAACTTAAAATGCCATTTACAAGAATACTGTTATATTTTTATTTAACAAGATTAATGATTTTTTTTAATTTAAAAATTTTATTTTGTTCTTAAGTAATAATTTAAAATTAAACATCAAAATGTGTAAATGTAAGCAAGCATTCATAAAGAATAATTCAATGTAAATTAATCAGAACAAAATGAAATAATAAGAATTTCAATGGTCTATTTAAGATGCAGCTTGTAACTGAAATTGTATCTTTCACCCTTAAAAAAAATGTTAATTTACTGCTATTTGCTTTCTTTATTCATTTACAGCACAAAATTCCCATTCTTCTTTCTTTTATTTTTTACTAAGATTTGTTAAATGTTTTGTTATTATTAACATAGATAAATTGAAATGTTTAACAGTAATGCCTGCCATATTTGTAAGTAAAATAATATACAGTTGTAATTGTTTTTTCAAAGGTTGATTTGTTGTGTGATCATTTTTTCTGTTTTGAAGTTTTTCACATTTTAATTATCTTGTAAACAGTCATAACTTCAATCATATTCTGTTATCAATTATGTACTTTAATACTTAATGTCACTCAATAGAAAAAAAATACTACCTCTTCACCTAATAGTTATTTATGGTTGTAAATATAAAATATCTTCTGTTGTAATGAATTTATAGAACTGATAATTATTACAATGTAAAGGGAAATATTACATTGAATGGATTATCATGTGCCATACACTTTGTAATTGTTACTTTGTATTATTTGATTTATTTATTAAAATGATTCAAAAAAAATTTCTTAATGTTTTGTTTCCATTGATCAGTTTTTATTATCCTTTTGGAAGAATTTATTGACAAGCTGGAAATATTTAAAGCATACTTTATAATTTAAATTAAGTTGTGTAGATAGAGAGTAACCATATATATGTGAAAAGAATAAAATGTTTTGAATTGTGAAATGTGCCAAAACAAAATTTTTATTATTTGTAAATATATATAGGAAGAAGAAAAATTGATAATAATCAAATTTATTTTTTTAAATGAATTTTACATTTTTAAACATTATTTTAAATATTTAAATTGTTTTAATTGGAGCTTAGTACATATAAAAATGCTTATGTTGAAATATGATAAAATTTCTTTCTAGTAGTAATCATAATTAATTTTGAATTATAAACAATTATTATTATAAATATTACAATATTTATTATAAGTTTCAATGTCTCCATACATGAGCTTTATGTTTCTAATTTTATTATTTAAAAAATGCACACTTAGGACATTATAATTTCTGACTACAAAACATACATTTTCTGTGTGAAAGAAAATTAGACATATAAAAAAGTAATATTTATTTTAAATTCATTGGTTTAGTTATACAACAATTTTATTTATTCAATTGTTAAAGCTTTATATTCATTTATAAATTTTATCACCTTTCAGAAGTTTCAAAAGTTGTATGGGGAAAAAATGATCAATGGAGAGCAAATGATTGTTGTAGAGTATTTAAAATGACAAAAAATATATCTATTATTATTTATTGTAATAATTTAAAAAGAAAACCAAGCTTTGTTAAATAATATTTAATAGATGAATATTTTATCAGGTTATATGCTGATTTACTATATAAGATATTATGGAGTGTCCTTATAAAGAATTATTACTGTAGAAAAATAACCTAAGGATTTACTTGATGACATTCAATTTGATTTAATGACTTCCTCCCATGCTGCTTCATTTCTAATTAATTTCTGCAAACATACTTTCATGAATTTTAATGATGATATGACTGTTGAATGGGAAATATTCTTCATAAATATGAAGATTTAATTCTGTATAATAATTTAAACTATTTTTAATTTATATTTGGTAATATTTCATTGCAATTTTTCCTTTATTACTATTTTTTCATATATTGAAAAGAAAAATAATACTATTAGTAACAGTGCATTTTGGCACTTTTAAGTTAAAATATCAGAACTTAATACAGTACAAATGCATGTTAATTTATGAAAGTATATTTCTAACAAATTATGTACAATCTTCTATTTTTTATTATATACTTTGCAGGGAGAAAACATTAAAAAAAATATTCTACAGTTAATTATATTAAATTTTCTTAAAATTAATTCATTCAGATAGTTATATTCTTGTTTAATCTATGAGTTTGTATAAAAATTATTTTTTCTTGTTTAAAAAAATTCAACAATTAAAAAAAATTTGTCTTTGAACAATTTTAGTATTTCATAATGTTTTTACTTGTTAAGTTGAATTTTTCTTTTCATTGGTCTGGTTGTTATTTCCATAAAATGTCTTTTAGTTATTATATAAGTGTCTCTTAAACTAGAGATAAATTCCTCTCTGTTTTAAGAAAATGATAAAGAGGAATTATTTTATCAAAATATACAAAATTAATGACTAAAATCATATATAAATATTTAAATAGTGTTTAGTTAAAAGTGGAAAGAATCCTACACGTTTCATTTAAAAGAAAAAAAAAACCTACTGCTTTTGTAGTACTGAAGGGTCACAAATTGTTGACATTTTTTAAGTAGAGGAAAAATCAGCTGTTTGGGAAAAAATTCTACTGATAACACATTCACATACAGTATTTTTTAATTAAATATTTTATGGCATGATTAAAAATAATTTATGCTCTTTTGACAGCAATTATCTTAAATAAAAGGTGCATATTTTGACGTTCACAATGTATTTAGAAAAGCAATAAAAAAAAGCAACACCTTGTTCCACAGCTGGGAAGAAAAGAACTCACATTGGGTATTAAGGCCATAAAGGGTTCCCACAAGGAATGTGGTGTACGGAATGAAAGGTTAAAAGGCTGAAGAAACCTTCTGTAAGGACGGCCTAACCTCTGCCATGTGAATTCCCCCCGATTTCACCTCGTTCCCAAGAGCTCACAATGGTCATCACAATTGGCCTTTCGCCAAGGAATTCGGCTTCCATTCATTCATATCTCTCTTTCAATAGCTACCGACCGAGGTTGAAGGCTGTGTGTGAGAGAGGGATAATTAAATTTCGTTTAACTGCCTTTGTATTGGAAAGATTAAAAGAATCTCGATTGTCATCTATAAGAATGGAATTTCGCTGTTAGTTGGGTGGTAATTTGAGTGATGCTTTCCCATTTACTGATGAGGTCTCTCCTATTATACAGTCTACATTTGATTTCAGTTCTAAGGAAAGAGAAGGGGGGCGGGGAAGTACTTTTGCTACTTGAAAGCACGATGATGAATTCTTAGTTCTGGAAATATAGTGCAATGCACGGCTTGAGAAATATTTAATCGTATTTTCATTTCCTTTAGCCAAAAATAAATATGAAAATATCATAATTACAAAAAATAAAAATCGTTATGTTTTGAAATATAAAATTTAATTGTTAAGAAAAAGTAATTTAATGGTTATGTTTAATGTAAGAAAAGCCCATTTAATGGATGGCATATTTTGAATAATGCTTTCAAACACACTGATAGAGCCCTTGTCTTCCCCTTGCTATTCAATACATAATATTGCTTAAATGAAACTTTGTATCTGTTCTGTTGATTCAAGAATATACCTACCAATTATATAAAAAAAATATGAAATTTTTTTTTATCCTAAGATAAGGATATTTAGAAATAAATACTTTTTATACCTTGGCATTCGTATTTTAAAAGTGCCCTTTTTTTAAGAAAAACCAGACTCTCCTTCAATCTTTACTTATAATAAAGCACAATGTGTGTGTCTGTTGGCGATGTACAGGCCAGACCGTTCGACCTACAGCTACCAAATTGGGTACATATATACCTTGGGTGCCGGGAATATGCACCTAGGAGCCCTTTTTTTGAATTTTGAATTAAAATTTTAATTAGTTAAAAAATAAGCCAAATTTTGAAGTTTTTTCGCTATAACTTCCGAAAATATTACAGCACAAAACTGATTTTTTCATCAAATTAAAGCTAAAAAAATTAGCTTTTCAAAGATACTAATGTTTTGACCTATAAATTAAAACTATTTTTAATGAATTTTTAAACATTTAGTTTAATCGTTTTTTTTCAACAATTTATTTCGCATAAAATAAAAATTAAAAATTAACCTCTCGACGATCTCAAAAAAATCAGCTTTTAATAAAATGTTGCCATCACATTTTCAGAAGTTCTGATTTTAAGAAAAATCAGTTAATTACCTCCAAAAATAAAACAGAAAAATACAATTTTCATCACGTGATGATATGAAATTAAACAAATAGGAAATGTGATATTTTTTGAACAATAAATGCGAGAGAAAATTTTCCTGATCGTTTGCAATATCAAAATTATTAATTCAACTAATAAATTAAAATAAATAAAAATACAAAATAAAAATATGTGATAAAAGTGCGACAGGTACAACTGAAAAATTATTTTTAGAAAAGCACCAAACGATAATCTTTTGAGAGCTAGATTTAAAAGCAAGAAATCTTGAACGAACTTGAAAATAACGTCATTTCAAAGAAACGACGAACAAAAAGCAATTCATAATTAGAAAGAAATATTTTTGCATTCTTTTTTATTTTTAAAACAATAAGACACGTTTTGAATTGTTACTTTTACTTATGTAGAGAAGGTATATTGTGCAAATCAAAGAATTCGCCTTCGTGATTGTAATTTATCTCCGCATTTTAATGAATCATGTATAATAAATCTGCTTTCAACGAAGCATACGTAATATTAAAGCTATACTGGTAAAAGCAGGTCAGCTATTTGAAAATGCATCTTCTTTCACACATGCATACGTAATAATTAACAATGCAAAATTTGTAAAAGCATATAAAACTGTTTTTTACCCGCATATTTCGGAGACATGAAAACTTTCTGGCCAAAACAATATCATGTTCTCTCACGAGAAAAAATAAATAAACTGTCATTCCAAATTAAACATATGAAGATTTCATTTTCGGCACATGTCTGCATAAAATGAAACAAATAGGCACCATGATAATTTTGGAAAATAAATGCAAAGAAAAGTTTTCTGTGATATTTTATAATACATATATTACTAATTCAATTAAACAGTTTTATTTAAAGCAAATATGGTTAAACATCTACAAGGCATCTTCTGTAATTGGAGCCCAATATCTAATTTCTTAATTTTTTTCGGGAGAGACATACATCTCTTAACAAGTGAAATATATAATTAGTAGAATGAGAGAAAAAATGCTGATGAATTGCGACTTTTAAATTTTTATATATATCATCTGCTCCGTAAATCATATTTAACAAAATCTTTTATAGACATTAAGTCCTTAAAATAATATAAAGTGGAACTCCAATAAACTAAATTAATTATCAAAGCTGATCGATCTATGAAAATTTCAATATAACTATTCGATAAAAACTGACGATTTTAGATCACTTTATCAAGATATCAAAGAAGCCAATCAAGGTTACTCTAGAATAATGGTCTAGATTATGAAAATGATAATTGTTCTAAACTTGCAATATTCAGAACTGAATAAATCAGCCAGATTTCAAGAAGATAGTAATGCTTATTTATTTATTTAGAAGATGAAATATTAAGAATATTTTACAAATATGAATCTATAAGACCAAAGGAATTTAAACCATAATATTTTGAAATATATTTATAAACCTAAAAAAATGTTATTGGGAGCATTTGTATACATCTAAAATAAAATTAAAAACTGAATGTTTCATTTACTCTGTGGAATGTTTGCTGTATAATTTTCCTTGAGATATTATAAATTATTAAAAAAATATCATGTCTCAATCTCTGTAATGAACAAAAAACTTCAATGTCGGACTACTCTGCTTTCAGTTCTTATTTTTATTTAAAGACATGCTTAGATTGAGTAAAGAGGTCTTTATATTAATTGAAGTTTCACCATTTCACTTTAATTTAAAACTGAATTTTACGTACACTGGTAGAAAATCAGAGAGAGATGCGAACTTCAAAGATAGGACTGCTTAAGGCCTACATAATAGTATAAGTAAATTACATGACTATCAAAATTTGAAGCTTAAAAATATTTTGCTGAAAAACTTATTATGAGACCAAGTTATATAAAAAAAATTGATTCAACTCTTTAGTCGGCCTTAATACTGGCGAACCGACTGGCTAGTGAAAAATAAAAAGGAGTTGTTTCGATTGCCTACTTTAAAAAAGAGAGTTGGACATTATTTTTGACACATATAAGCTAATGCGTTTTAATTTTCTTATTAATACTTATTTGATTCCAATACTTTTAATTACATGCAAGGGTATAAAAAGGAAAGTAATGTTTTAGAACCCCCCCTTTTTTGATTTATTAATTAAACTTTAACTGAGTTTTTTTTTTTCCCGTTAAAGTTACCAGCAGATATGTTAATAAAGGAAAATATTTATGTTTTTACGGTCAGAACAGAACATTTGACCTTAAGTTACCAAATATGTTTTGAAACATATGAATGTGCACCTCGAAGGGATTTTAAATAATTAAACATTTAAGCGAGGTTTTATTATTTTTTTTACCGCTATAACTTATGAGAATATTCCCATACAAAAATTATTTTTTCACTGTTTTCAAGTTTAAATAATTATATTTTCAGTAATACCAATTTAATTGTTTTAAAATCCTTTAATTAAATTGATTTAGCTAGATTAAAAAAAATTTATATATACTTAAAAATATTTTTATTTTATAATATTGTTACGATTTTTAGCGTAGCGGGTTCGGATTGAATGGACTTTATTTGAGGACAGCACAAACAAATTTATTTACAGGTATATACAGGATGACTTGAAAAAGTAAAACTTCAGAAAACACAATCCAGCAATAATCAGTCACTTACAGCGTAAATGAAAGTCTTACGCACAATAAACACAGTTTGCAAAACAGCTATAGTATGGCACAGCAACAGTCAATCACAGCGAGCTCAATAACACAGCGTTAACAGCAAACGCAAACACAGCTCACTAATAACAAGCGAAAAGCTACAAGTAAGCGAAACGCTTCTCTTCTCAAAGAGAGATTCACTTTGAGCGATCAACTGCAGGAAAAGGATCCGATTGGGTTAACGGGGCACCTAGCTCCTCAGGAGCTTATCCCCAGTCATGATGATTAGGATAGCTGCATGATTAAGACTATGAACTTGATTCTCTTCGTCGAAGTCTGCAGTAGTTGTAAGGTGATGGTGAATTCAGAACCCGCAGTTCTGATTGGCAGTCGTCAAGATAAGACAAGACAAGATGGTTTGCTTGCGGGGTTCCTAGCCCCGGCAGGGGCTTAACCCCAGTAATGACAGTTCTTTAGTGCTCTGCGGTCTCTGTGAATGCGTGGCAGGAACTCTTCTGCGTCTTATATAGTAGTAGCTGCTATAGATGGGTGGGTGAGGTGGCGTGTGTCAGGACTCAAGCTGATTGGTCTATTGAGGGTGTGGGGTGCGGGGGAATGCTACCTTGCGAGAATTTTCAAAGTTTTCAAGTTTAAGAGATAGAAGTTAAGCAGCGATTTAGAATTAAAAATTAAGTTGATAAATTTAAGTGAGAAAGTTAAGGTGGTTCATGAGAAGATTAAAGGAGGATGTTCCGGGGTCTCTTAATTTGAATATTAGGGGAGTATTTAGGAATTTTAATTATGGCTTCGTTGTTATTTTTATCCATATTTTCAAAGAAATTTTTTGCAAGTTTTTTAATGAATTTTATGAGAGGGGGGTAATCTATTTCTTCGTACATTTTAGTGTTTGGCATGAACCATTTCATGTTATACAAAATTCTAAAAAAGTTATTCTGTCTTCTTTCAATAAATTTAATGTTGTGCTTGGCAGCATATCCCCACGCCGGGCATGCATATGTTAGCACTGGTCGCAAATAAGCAGTGTAAATAAGTATTTTATTTTGCCTAGATAATTTAGAATTTCGAGAGATTAAGGGATAAAATTTACGAATTAGGTCTCGAAATTTATTTGCAGTATAAATGAGATGGGGTCTCCATGTTAATCTATTGTCTAATACGACTCCTAAATATTTGCATTCCTTAGACCACGGGATTTTTTTATCTTTAATCTTGAGAGGGGGGGATTTAGGTTTACAGTAATTTTTAGAGAAATACATAGCTTCAGTTTTAGATGGGTTAATTTCTATTTTCCATTTAAGGAACCAGTCTTCAAGAGATTTTAAGTGTCGATTTAATGCTATTGAGATATAATTTGGATTTTTATTTCTTGCTAGTATTGCTGTATCATCTGCATAAAGACACATCATAGTGTTAAATTACTTAGGGATGTCGTTAATAAAAATTGAAAATAGAACCGGCCCCAGCTTAGATCCTTGTGGTACACCTGCTTTTATCATTTTTATATCCGAGTACGTGTTGTTAACTCTAATTTTAAAGGATCTATCGCTGAGGTAAGATGTGATAATTTTGACTAGGTGAGGGGGGTATTGTAATTGATAAGTTTGCAGATAAGACCATCTAACCAAACTCTATCAAAAGCTTTCTTGATATCTAAGAACACTGCGGCAGTTTTCTGCTTATTTTCAAATCCTTCGGTAATAAATTCGACTGCCCTGACGAGTTGGTGGGTTGTTGAGAGGTTTTTGCGAAATCCAAATTGCTCCGGTGCTAGAATATTGTTTAGTTCTAGAAAGTTAATTAATCTGTTTAAGATTACTTGTTCTGCAATCTTACTGATGCAAGGAAGAAGGGAAATTGGTCTGTAGCTACTTGGTTGCGTGGGGTCTTTCCCAGGTTTGATAATCGGAACTACAGCTGCCGTTTTCCATGTCTTCGGAAAATATCCGAGAGTTAACATTCCATTTATAATGAGGGCTAGAAAATTTAAATAATTGATAGGTAGAGATTTAAGCATTTGGTTGGTAATATTGTCTAGTCCGGGAGCTTTTTTAAGTTTCAATTTTTTAATGCAATTTTGGATTTCTACAGCAGTTGTTGGAGCAAAGTCATTAAATTTTCCAGATAATATATCCTGAAAGGCAGTCGTCAAGATACAGCAACCCGCCTCTTATATAGTCGGAAGAAAGTACCGAGAGGCTTCGGCGACCACCGGGAGAAAACGCGGTGCAGCTAGAATTGACTCGGGGTTACCAGAATATTCCTCCCGCCAAGTCAACTCGGCTGGCGCGGAGCGCCTTGTGACTCGCCGCCAACGTTTTCACCTCTGGCGAGCGTTAGCGTTCGCCCGCTTGTAAAAATATTTTTACTAGTGTGAATAAAATCTTAACGGTTTTCATTGATTTATGAAATTTTGAATCGCTTTCTTTCTTGGAGACTAAGGAAAAGGATTCAGCAGTTTATATGCGACATATGAAAATGAAATTATAGGATAGCAAGAAAATTAGAAGATAGATTTACCGGATACTTTTTAGTATCATTATAATACTATAGGATCTGACTCTTTAAACTGTTCATGCACACAAAGAAATGATATAAGGCTATTAAAAAGGGATAACTTTTGACCTTTGTCACAATCTGAAATACAATATGCCTTTCTGCAGAAACATATGCTTAAGTAATGCATAAAGGATTTAATTGAAACCTAGCCCAATTAATATTCGGGACTAAACTGCTCGCCGAAGGAGGCTAGCGAATAATATCCTTTTTTAAAAATGTGGAACAAGAATGAAATATTTCAATTATTTTTGCTTATGTCAATCATAGAAAAGCTATAAAACTTTAAAAATAAACCCAACGAATCAGTATAAAGAACAAATATCTATGACTTTTACTCTCTTGAACATGTGCATATCAATTGTAAATAGTGACAACCAATGGCTTGAATGATAATGCCCGTTTCTGAGGGAGCTGCGATCATAAGGTTTTGCGAAATCTGACGTGAAATTTAATAAAATTTGAATTGATTTGAATAATTTCCCAAGTAAGTTTTTATTAGAAAGACACTCAAAAATTTGGAAAAATTTAAATGGGAAAAATCAAGGAGAATAACATGAACTACATAACAAATAAAAAGCTTCTGGTACAAAAATTAATAAATATTTTAACTAATTGAGCAGTTATTGCTATGAAAATTTGTTCCAGAAGCGTCACTGCATGTGTTATTAAAGGATAAACGAAATCGGATGCTAAAAAAATAATATAAAAATTTTGATTTATACAATAACGCATGTATTATATACTATCCATACATTTATTGTGGAAAATTACAGTGTCAGAGAAAACTGAAAAAAAAAGTACGATTCAAAATTACCTAAATTTGTGGAAAAGGCAAGTAATAAGTACGTTAAAACATTCCAAAATACAACCTGTTACTACTATGTTTCAGATACGGAAATCTTCCACAATTTTGCCCGTGCGTCAGGGGTCAATTATTTTCGCAAAATAGTAAGTGAGATGAAAGAAAATACGTGCAAACATACTGAAGGGACAATCAAGGTTTAACAAAAAATTCCTTCTCTGCGCATCATTTTTTTTTTTTTTTTGCGGAATTACAACATTTGGAAATTCTGGCATCGGGATTCTGAAATGAACAGCATTTGTCTAAATGATGCAACGTACAAATAAGCTCTAAATATTAAGCTTAAAATAAATTACAAAAAAGCCTGAGAGAATGCTTTCTTATAGTATTATTATTTACAATTTCATTTTAAGTTGTTCATTCTATGAAAATACCTCGAATTTCAAGTTTGAATCATTGTAAAAGTAAAATAATACTGTTTTGGGAAATTAAATAGTATGATATTCGTAAAATTTTAGTTAAAACTTTTAAAAATGTTTTTTTTTCAATGTTTTTAACAGTAAATTCGAATGTCACATTATTTAATTTTAACAGTAATTAAATGATATGACATTCGTAAAATTTTAATTAAAACATTGAAAAATGTTTTTTTTTTTCAATTTTTAAAAGTAAATTTTAAAAAAAAAACATTTTTTCAAATGTTTTTTTTTAATTTACTGTTATTTTTTATAGTTTATTTTTTAGTAAAGAAGTGTAATTAAATCAGAAATAAAACGCAAAATTCCTTTTTAAGAAATTATTTATAAAATTTCATTGTTTGAAATTGTTTAGAAATAATCTGTTTAGATTTCTTACGAACCTGCATATTGCATGTGATAGTCATGT
Organism: Argiope argentata; assembly: GCA_026289955.1. Lineage (NCBI taxonomy): Eukaryota > Metazoa > Arthropoda > Arachnida > Araneae > Araneidae > Argiope > Argiope argentata. Next base: position 11,516,076 of record JAOUZG010040215.1, on the reverse strand, counting down.
GATGTGAATTTGTTAGAATGTAGTTTATTTTAATTATAGAAAATTTGTGGAAACATCTAAAACGTAACATTTAGTTTTTTAAAGTGAATAAATACTAAAAGAATTAATATAATTTGGTTTTTATGAGATTATTAAATTATTCTGACTTATTAATTTAATTTTGATTGTGTATTCAAATGCTCCATTTATTGAATTATAAAATGGTACTTTAAATAGTAATAGTATTTTTCAAATTTTAATTCGTAAATTACAAAATTATTTTAGATTATTATAGCAAATTTAATATTTTTCTTTTGAATTAAAAAAAAAGTTTGTGCCTTAAAATAGTTTATCGTGTATATTTACTTTTGAGAGCTCCAAAATTGATATTTTTAAAACTCATGTATAAATTATTAACAATTGTAATCCTTATTGTTACCCAAAGTGAATCCCATTTTGGTCTACAATAATAATAAATAAATAAAATGTTTAAAAAAAACCTTGAAATTTATCGAACGATTTTTTAAAAATTCGAATGATAGGCATTTTTATTGTGTTAAAAACACATATAATTTTGTGCTGTCGGAAACAGCAAACGATCTCCTCTGTTTCCAAAAAAAGATTTCCTCTGACAGAGAAAAAAATATATATAATAATAAATCAAACAGATGTTTGCAAGTATACCGTTCCATTCATCAATGGGAGGACGTAGGGGACGTAACATCTGCGCTCCTGTACCGAACAGTTGTACTCTTAACCTGATAATACTGTGTGGAACTCTCTTAGCGAGACCAGCAAGGTTCAAAACTAAAAATTCTTTTCTAGAATATATAATCTGCTATTCAAATCTATATTATATATATTCTAGAGTTCCTTTCGCTTAACTCAATCTTTCTATGAATTTTATTACATAGATTACCTAAAACAAGTTTCCAACTATTTAGAAATTCACGTTTTATAGAAAAAGTAATGTTTTCTTTATATGTTACAAGATTTAATGACTAATTATTGTCATTATTTGAAATTTGAAAGAAGTAAGGTATTGGGATTTGTAGCAACAATGGCTGTTATCCCCATTGTCATTATTAATTTTTTAACATATACAATTCAAAATACGTGATAAAATTACACAGCTTATTAAACTGCAATGAAAAAAAATGTAAATGTTTAAATAGTTTGTTTTAAATAAATTTATTGAGATAATATCGAATTTATAAAATATATTAGTTCGTTCCTCTTTTATCGGTTCTTTTAATATTCATCCGATTGCGATGGGACTGTGACCTGCGCTGCATGCATTTGTCTCTAATTTTTCCAAACAACAACAACAACAAAAAACTCCATTTAATTGTTTATGTTGTAATGTTTTAACGTTCAAGACTATGAGTGCTTAGCTGCCTGCGCCATTTTTCATTTTACACCTTGATTCTGAAAAAGGAAGTACCTTTTCCTCTTTCAGAATATATTTTCACCTTTTAATTATCGTCAAAGTTCTGAGCGAACTGTTATTCTATTTTGTAAAGTAATATTTCGTGGAATGAAAGTCTCTTTTCTGTGAAAAAGAAAGATTTTTTCTGTCAGAATACATTTTGACACTTTAAATATTGTTTTCATTCTGATAGAACTTTAACCAGCTAATATGTGTAAATGAAACAGGTCAAGTCTTAGCTGTTGATGCCATTCATTAGTTTAAGGCATACAAAAGGTACCTGATTTATTTGTACGCAGATTGTAAATGGGATCAATTCATGGGTCACGAGTCATGTGCTAAACAAACCGATTCTGTTCAATTTTCAACCGTTCTGCGCATCCCGGAATGTCTGCCGATAACGTGGGTGAAAGCATTGCAGTTGAATATTATGCTAGCCGAATAATTATTAAAAACTTTTGATATTCTTTAAATATTTTGAATTATTTTCATCAAACTTTTGTAGTAATGAAATTTTATTCCTTATATTAAAATTTCAATTCTTAATTAATTTATTCAATTCAGTAGTAATGTAATTTCAATTAAACAAAATTTCAATAATTCAAATAATAATTGCATTATTCTCAATGCAATTATTATTTTTGTCTAATTAATGAATATCGCTTTTTAATTTGCTTGCTACCCTTTTATTCTTTACTTTCCCATATCCTTTTTTTGTCCAAAAGATACATTTTGACAAATGGCTATGGAGTTGTTTTTGAAAAATTACATTTTTTTATTTTAAATTTAAATGTTAAATTACAGAGAAAAAGAACATATCCTTCTCTGTATAATGAATTTTATGAACATAGTTTAAAAAAATAATTATTACTCTTAGATAAGTTAAGATTTTACAGCTTACGAGTAAAATTGTTACATTTTTTTCTTATTTAAAACAATCATGTCTCCTAAATAATCAATTAACAGATCGAAGAAACCAAACTACGGAAACAAAAAACGCTTAAGAGCTTCTCAAACGAAGAACAATAAATAAGCAACGAAGTAGATCATTTATGAGTTGCACGGTTGCGAACATAACAGAATTAAAAAAAGCGATGGCAGTAAAAAATGAAACATAACATTTACACGCTATTCGAACTCGATGAACCTTGGATGTGGATTTAAATCTTGGTCTATGCAATACAATACCAATTAATAACTACAGTCTGTATCCAAATGCAGACATTGGAAATCGATGAGGTCTGTGCGAGCATTGTGGTTCTCGAAAGTTTAGCAATAAAACATCAAGAATGTGATTCACAAATAGGGAAATTAAACTCCCGATTTTCTATTCATCACTTGCATCTCTGTTGACTTTGCTTTTAAACAACTCATACGATTCAAAGCTCTTTTTGGAAAATATTCGCAAATACAACTCAATAGATGACAGATGACATCGTTTGAAATCCCTTCTAATAGTTTCCGATACTAAACATAAATGGACAGCGATGATAAACAAGTTGACCAGTAATGCGATTCCAATGATTAAACGTCATAATATATCAACCTAGCTAATTTTTTTACCATCACAATGCCCTGATAATATTTTTGAAAGCATCAATTGATAAATTGTTGGTGGATTATTCCGCAACCCATATAAGAACTGGCGGAATTCCAGTCGAATAGTATGCTAAATCCTATCACTTAAGATTATTATACTTAAAAGAGAGCATGATAGCTTCAATACTACACAGACGGAATAACATGATTATACGTCGCTGAATCATATTGTTATGGATCACCGGCTTCGCTTGTAATGAGTGTACGGTGTGAAGACAATCGGTGGATCTCAGAAGAAAACAACAAAGACGTTTATTTGACAAAAAGACACTAATACAAAGATGCCGAATACACAGAGGGCAAATATGTGCAGCCAAGATGAATACACAGTAGCACATTACAACAGACAAAAGCCCACAAGAAGAAATCGATCACACTAAACAAAGCGACCAGACAGAATCCAGCAGGAGATTGTATCCTTGGAACTCCAAATGGTTGAAATTACTCACTGTTTCTTCGCTTTAGCTGCCGATTTACTACCATACAACTGGTTACTCCACTATCTCCACAGTAGACGACAGGACTCAGCACACAGCAATTCAGCCCTCGCTTGAGCTCCACACAACGCTGGCACTCTGCCATTGCTTCGATATCCTCTCGAAGAATCATTACTTGTCTTCTACTCTAAATACGCTTCCGGTTCAATTTACCTTGGTGCTTGAGACTGTCGGCCTTTTATAGCTCTCGAAAGGTGAACCGAGAACATTCTGGGACAATCATGGAGTATCTCAGTTTCTACTGGATATTCTCGAAATTTCCAGCAATACCCGTTTTGGCTCCAAAGTTGCCAAGCTCTGAGATCACTGTCACGGCAACCTATTAGCACACAATAGGACTGATCATAAAACGGTCTTTCTTACGATGATGCTATTAGTACTGGGAAGCAAAATTACAGGTTTGTAACAATACCGATTTCTTGATACATTAAATGCCGCAACATTTCGGAGCAAAAAGTAGATGAATGGCACTTAAATATTATGCAAACTAATCCAACTAGAGGTACTTGTATTTATTCTTATTTCCACATATTGCATCATGTAAAAAATCCTTCATATATCTATAAATCAGATTTGCATTTATCCTATAGCTTCTTCCGTTTTATTTCTTTTTAAAAGTGAACAACTCAATAAAATAAACGACCAGTTATGAATTATTGTACGAATCGCATAAATTTGTCTCAAAATGGAATAAATGATATTATATAAGGCCGTCAACTATTTCACCAATGTGCGGTAGACATGTATGCAAAAATTGAATCTGAGCCTGTCTTCATTCGATTAAATTATAAATTGTTGAGCTCAAAAGAAATCATTCATCTACGAGATGTATTTGAGGATGACGAGACATCTGTGACATGGGTAAAATGGTCATTCTTCGAACAGTGTTTGTTGGCAATTCACGACATATGTAGGAATATTCACAAGATATCATGCCTGTATATGTTTTAAAGTCATAACGATTTTTCTATTGCATTCATATGCCATTTAACATGTGGCCAGCTAAAAGAGCTTCTATTGTCTGTCAGAATTTACTCGATGAACACAATTTGGCTGCACT
>JAOUZG010040215.1:11500469-11511502 GCA_026289955.1 Argiope argentata | reverse complement strand
TCTATTGTCTGTCAGAATTTACTCGATGAACACAATTTGGCTGCACTGTTTCATGTAAACACTAATAACACTGATAGATTTGACAGTGAAACGTCACCTTTGTAATAAAGTCAATGCTAGATGTATTCCATTAAATGGTAAAAGATAGACCTTCCTCATGGCCACATTCCCATATAATTCAAAACGGAAATATAATCAGCACAAATTGATGATGCCATTTGTGCAGAAATACTAGATCGTGTTTGGTATTCTGACTAAAAATATAGTACATGAATCACATGGTGCCCTTTAATCTATGCACGACAAATAACATATGTTCGAAAAAATATCCCAGAAAAATGCTTCTTAAAATTCGCACTGGAGACAGCATCTTTGCTAAATACATGCATCATAAATCAGATATAGGGATCACAAGCTGCAATAAAAATGAGAAACAGCGATACGAAATCAGCAACAGATAGATTTTTCCATACTCGCTATTGTTATCAAAAACACCTAAGGCGAGTATAAATATAGAAAATTGCAATTCCATCAAATTAATGAAATAAATTTGAAGATATATTAAAAATAGTAACGATATGACAGTATTCAGTATTTAATCAAATATTTTAGTATCAAATATTTTAACCACAAAGAAATTCTGGGCGAGTTTATCATTTATAAATTAATTGATATCATCATGAATGAGGAGGATTTAAATGATTTCTTTGGGTTTTTAAAATTCGATTGATCTTCCTGATGCGCCACCGCACAGATCGTCACTTTACGTCGTTTTCTCGTTTAATTCGAATAATTGTTTTTCCCGACATTATTCCATTACGATTGTGAAATGGATCCAGATTCTTTGACAGGAAACGGACGACAAACGATAACGAAACGACAATTTAATAAAAAAGACATGCTGATTACAGTTTTCCCATCTTTCTCACCGACGTACCATTAATAGCAAACGACAATTTATCCTACACCTCTCTCTCTCAATGACCATCATCAAGGCAAAAGATTCATTATTTCAAATGTGCGAATTAAATCTGGAAAAGTCCATGCTTTTCACGTCATTAATTACACTTTGCATGCTTACAAGTGGAACAGCTAAAAAAATTTTTTTTTCAGAAGACTAAAGGACTAAAAATATTATAAATCCCAAAACATTTGAATGATCTTTTTAAAATTTAATTTATTTCTTAAATGTTAATTGTATTTCATTTATTTAGAGCATGTGTTCGTGGGTAAACAATTAAACGGACCTGATCTGCCATTTTTATCATTTATTAAACATAAAGCAGCAAAACTTAAGCTCATAAAAACATACACAACAAAAAATATATTCACGTCTAATTAAACTTTTAGAATAAATACTCAAAATAAAAGTTTTTGCCAACTTAAGTTTTTTAATTCTTTCGTTGGCTCTGCAGTATTGATGCCAGATCCAAATTTAAAGTTTTAAATTGGCTCAGCAACAGCATGTCAATATGGCTGTTTTGTATTTGTGCATTTGTTTTTGAAATACAAAAACAAACAAACAAAAAACATTACAACTTACGCCAGCACAACTAGTTAACAAATAAACCAACCTTTTTCAAAAACTCAAAAATATATGATAAAAAAATAGTCTGCAGTGGCATGTTATCTAATAATAGTATGATTGAGAAAGAAGATAATTAATGAAATCATACACACAGATAATAATGAAATCATACATCAATGAATTCATAATCACACAGATACAGATAATAATGAAATCATAATCATACAGATACAGATAATAATGATATCATAATCATACAAATAATTACAAATAATCCTACAGATACAGATAAAAATGAAATGATAATCATACAGATAATTAATGAATACATCATACAATCATACACATATGTAATTTGTGGTTGATCATAAATGTTACGATGAAGCGATGAAATAACAAAAATGTGTTTTATGAAAATTAAAACACATTTTTTCCAGTTTTAGTTTGAAAGCGACACTGAATACTGAAGAGTTAATGGCCATTATTAGACAATTAGGTGCCTAAACAGTAATCCATTCTCCGTTACAATCGGTGCATACTTATATTCAAAATAATTTGTGTTGTCATGAAAATTCAAATGCAAATTGAAATGTTTGGGTGTGAAATCATTTTGTCAGCAATTTAGCATATTTTTAGGAAGGGTTTGATAAATGAGCCTCACTTCAAAATTCTACTAATCTTATTTTACTAAATATTTTAGATCCTAAATCTATGCACCAAATTTTATCAACTTTTTTTCGTTTTCGAATTATTGAATTCACTTCTAATCAAACAGATGTACAAACTTCCTATGAAAAGAATTCCTGAAACGTTGGATAGAAATTTACAAATTGGTCATAAGTCTGTACTCTAAATGTCGCCTGCCGAGTTAAAAGCGTTTTTGATTTGTCGTGTTCATCACAGACATAATGCTTAAAATTTGGTTTTCGAATTCATGGAGGTCTGAAATGGAGATTCGCCAAAATCTCGAATTCGGGTTTCTTGACATTTCAAATCTGCCTAAATACTTCATATACGAGAAAGTAAAGAATGAAATTTAGAAATTATTTATGAATAAATTTATCTATAAATATTTTATGATTTTATTTATATATTTATTGCTATGAACAATCCCTTAGTTCTGGTATTTTTTCAATGTAATATATTTTCTTAAATGTTTTCTTTTAATCTTAAGATTTTTCTTTTTAGGAACAATAAATTTTTTTAATTATTTTTTTAAAATATTTTTTGTTGATTAAATCTAATCTTCAACCAGTATATAAAATAATTTTGAAAAGGAAATTGTCAGATATTAATGAATTAGAGAGATTTCATAAGCAAGAAGTGTTAATTCAGAGTAAACTTACCTTATGAAAAGACTGAATTTGAATTACTTTAATTTAATAAGTGAACTTGTAACAATAAATCGATATTTTTTTCCTTTAATTATTTTTACACAAAAGTAATAATAGTAAATTTTACTAACTGAAGTTAGTTGAAATATTTTGTTTTTAGTTACTTCATTTCTCCCAGACAGGATGGTAATTATAATTTGCTTTAAAAGCAATTTTCATGAACAGTTGTTACGCTGCTAACTTTTCCTCTAAAATCCTCTAAAAATATCTAGAATTATGTCTTCCACTGGTGGTGGTCATTATTGATTTTCGGCTTCGTAACTTTGATTTTTGTTGAGAATAATTTGCATAAAAATTAAGTGGAAGGGTTTTTTTATGTCATCGTAAATTCAAACTATTATTTGTTCATTGACACTAATTTTACTGTCATGCTTTTTGTGTCTTTTTTTTCAAAAGTAAAGAAAACTGTTTTTAAAAAAATGTAGCAGCATTTATTTACTACTAATAAAATATATTTTAATATTTTCAATTTTGATACACTTCCTTTTTCTCTAGTTATTAAGTATCATTTAATTCAAAACAAGTTATATTGGGATGGATCTTATAATCTTGAACGGCTGTCTGATGAAGACGATGATGCTCTAGTCGGTACTCTTCACTTAAGACTTCTGTGTCACGCCGACAGAATGGTATCGGACTTCGTGCGCGATGTCGCCTTTGGCATGTATCAGGTTCGAACATGCGGTGGATCTTTTACTGATATCAGTTCTCGAATGTGGGGCCTTTTGCTGCCGAAATCGATATCGTATATCTATCTCACAGCGACTCTCACTCATATATATTAAAAAAACTTCTCTAGAGAAAAAAAGAGAGAGAGAAAAAAGATGAATTAAAGGTGGCTAAAATAGCAAATTTTTGTTATAAGCCTGTAAAAACAATTTTCAACTACAACAACAAATTTATGTTCGAGATACTTGATTCTTGATCATTATTTTATCGAAAATCAAATTCTTCATGCAGTGGAGAGAAATATAGTTTCCCTTAAGGCTTGAGACAAATATTAGCATGTATTTTAAATTAAATGTGTGTGGAAAAAATATTACGTAAAATACCGGGGCTACTATCGCTGAACCACAAATGACACTGGGACGAAATAATCAAATTACGAAATGAACATTACTTCTTATGCCACACATTGTCCAGAAACATTTGAAGAATGATTCCCGACTAATTCAAAGGTTTATATTGAGCATAACTCAGAAATTGAAATTCTTTCTATAAAGTATAATTCCAATTTTGTGATGCCAGTCTTTCAGATGGATAATAGTGCGACGGGACTACATATGCCAGAATTTCAACCCTTGAGGCTACATCAAATTTGAGGTAAAATCACATGCAAGACGACTCACTTATTTTCATATCTGGATAATTTAAGTAGATTTTGAGTGGCAATGTGTAGTAGCCGGAGTTTCTGTTTGGTCACTGAAAGCATCTTGAATAAATTTCGTGTGATAACAGTAGATTGATCGTTTTAAAGTCTTTTTCATTATTGTATTTTCATGTGGATAATTTAATTTTAATTTTTCTAACATTGAAGTTTATACTGATGTTTTCCAGTTGATTATAAAAAATACTTTTTACTAAATCTTAAAGCTTAACGTATAAATATTGAAAGATGACTGTCATGGAGTTTTTTGGCTGCGCTATGATAGCGTTTGGTCCATCTGCAGCTATGTTAGCAATAACTATAGCGAAAGATCCTATAAGAATAATTATCCTTATATCATCGTAAGTGTTTTCTGATCTATTATTTGCCAATTCTTTTTATATAGTTTTAAAGATGTTCCTTTGTTATATTGTTAACTTTACAAGTGAAACCATCATTGCAAATTTAAATATAATGCTCTTTATTAAAAACTTTTTTTTTTTGAAATTGAAAGAAACAAGTAAAATCCTAGAATTCAAAAATAAGGGATTTTAAAAAAAGAATAAAGTAAGACTAATTTATAAAAAAATTCTGTGATGCTATATTTCAACAATTTTTTTATCTTAAATTTCATGTCCTATTTTTCAAAAGACTTTTTTATTTATTAAAATTTATGTTATCTCTAAATATTTGAAGTTGATTACTATAATGTATAACCTGGCACTAATTTTTGTTAATTTATTTACTATTAAAGGAAAAATAATAACTATTATGAGATTATATAAGTTATAAAATAAGTGCTGAGCTTATTTTGTTAACAGTATTTAGTTTGTAAAATTATAAATTGCTTACTCAATTTTTGTGATTAATTATTAATCTTGTCTTGTAAAGTTAGACGGTTGTATGAATGTACTTAAGAAGTAAAATTAATATAATTATATTATTGATAGCATGTGACAGTCTTTTATTATCTTTCATCCCCTCTTAGTTACAAGTAAAGTTTTTATTAAAAAAAAATGCGCTGCTTATTAAATACTTTACCTTTATGAGTTAATAAAAATAAGTAAAATATGTGACAACACTTGAATGAAGAATATATTTGCATTGTTTTAGCTAACATTTTTAAAAAGTTGCTTTTTAATAAAAATTTGATTAACATTCTGACAATTGCATATATCAGTCTATATATATTGAGATTAAAAGCTGTATATTTATAATTTCAATTCTAGTTTAGATACTATATAAATCCAAATTATTAAACATTTTATATATAATAATAATATTTATAAACATTTTATATAAATTTTTTATAAACATTTTATATGAAATGTTTATAAAAAAGGTTTACTGAAAACGGATATGAAGCAAAAGGTTCAACAATTAGATTAATTTTTACTTTTAGTAAATATGATTTTTTTTTTGTTCTAACTGAAGCATGGTATTTCTACGTGTTAATCCTATGCATACATACAAATTGATGAAATATTTTTCATTGAATTAAAAAAATTATATTAGTACTTAAAATACATATAAAAATTATTAGAAATTATAGACTCAAGAGTATTTACAGAAAGTCTGTTTTTACTCAATAAATATAAAGATATATTATATACCAATTTTGTTAATACATATTTAAATAATTTTTTTCATAAAAATGTATATATTTTTTTGTCTTTGTTACAAATTTGTTCTCAGAGATTTCTAAATTTCAGATATTTCTAGGATTCTAATTTTATTAATATTATTCCTTTAAATATTCTTTAAATTAAAATTGCAATCCACTTCATCATTTTCTTAGCTTCTAATTATATACATTCAACATACCTCTTGTCAGAGAGGGTTCATTTATTCATCATAAATATTTAATAAAAATAATTAAAACATTTTTAACAGTATTTTAACAGTATAAACATTTTTAACAATATAAATAGTACAGAAACAAATGAAATTGTGGAAAACTAGACTTGTTATAAACTTTAATTCAAAATATTTTTTTAAAATAGCTTATTTCTATTTTTTAAATATTTTTTGTGCCAAACTATTATTTATTAAAATAGAGGTAAAAAAATTAAATTAAGAATATTCTTCTATATATCAATAAATAGAATGTCTCTTATTTGAAAATGTATTTCTCATAGTCTCATTAAATCAAGATACTGAGGTAAAGAAAAAAAAAAATTCATTTCAACAAATGTAGTGCCTTTTGTTTGCAATTTTATATCACATATCAGAAAATTATTACATTAAAATAATTGATGTCTGCAAGACATAAAACTGTAATTTTGATTGAAATGTATGATAAACCTATATATGTAGAAAACATTTACTGTGGTTTTTCATCTGTATTTTTAATGCAGTCACTAATGTTTTTTTAAAATCTATTCTTATTATTTCATCAGTTTGAAATATTGGGTATTCATTTGCCTAGATATGACCTTTAAAAAGTTAATTTATTTTTGTTGTATTTTAATGTAAATTTCTTTAAAAATTTTATATATAGAATAACAGAAACATAAAAAAAACAAGAAATATTTGTAAATTGATTTTAATTTAAAGTAGATAGGACCGCAAAAATATTAATTTACTGGTTTCTAGACAAAAAAGAAAGAAAAAGTGTGAATTACTACTTATGCATTTGATACCAAGTTTGATTTAGGGAATTTTAATTTTAGTTGCTAAGTTTTATTTTCTACTAAAAATTAGTTCTTAAAAAGTAAAGCAATTGAATATAGATAATAGATTGCATAAAACACAAATAAGTAACCCTGAATGTAAATGGAAATTCTGAAAGCTATTTAACTTTCTAAAGTAGATATAGATACATTTAGATATAGATACATTTAGTTTTGTAAAAATGTGCTATTTTGATAGTATTGCTGCATGAAAAAAAAAACATTTTCAAAATTTTAACTGCTTTGAAATGGTTGAAATGCTAACTTTTAGAATTAACATTCCAGTTCTAGCTAAAAATCTTCATTTAAATTCAAAATTTTACCTTTTAAAGTGACATTAAATTAATAAATATTTAAATATTTGCTCAGGATTTAATTTCTTTTTTTGAATTTGTAATAATATTATGCTTGTTTATAGGTAAAAAACTAAAATGACTTAATTTCATTTTTCCTGTTTTTTTTATTTTACGTTTATGAAGGCATATTCATATTATTCTATTATCCTTTTGAAACAGTGATTTTTTTCCATGTATATTATTGTGAAACTTTTATATTCCTTTATTTATATTTTGGAGCCATAATTAAAAGTTATGTGGGTATATTATATGTAGCAGATATATTGAATTATGTGGATATATCTATGGCTTCTTTGTTACACATACTTTTATATTTATGTTAAGATATGTAGGAAAGTGTTTTTTATAAAAGTATTATTTTATTACTTTTGTATTTTGATGACTTTTTTTAAATTACAGGGCATTTTTTTGGCTTTTGTCGTTACTGTTATCATCTATATTGTGGAATGTTGTAGTCCCTTTAAGAAAAGAACTAGCTTTTGGTGTAGTTTTCTCTGTAATATTTCAAGAACTATTTAGATTTCTCGTGTACAAAATTTTAAGGTAAGAAATTTTGATGCTTCTGTTTCCTTTTCATTTTGTGAGTTCAGTACTACAATTGAGTAGCAAGAATTCATTATTTTTATAAGAGAATATTTACATGTAAACAGTGTCAAATAAATAGTAAGAAAGCAACAGCAAAAAACATTAACTAAAAAAATTGTTATTTCTTCAAATGTTTTTCATGGATTTTTAAACAGTATAATTCTTATAAAGTATTTAAAAGTTAATGTTTTATTTTTTCTTGCAGAAAAGCAGAAGTTGGTCTTAAAAAAGTTCAAGAAGTTGGTGCAGATGGTCCATCAGTGTCCAGTAATAGAGTTACTTTAGCATATGGTAAATACATTATTAAATTTATGATAATTTCATTTACCTTTTCTCTTGTTTGGTTTTCTCTGGTGTTGGACTAATGTTTAAAATTATTATCTTTTTTTCTTATTTCATGTATATTATTAAATTTATCTCAATTTTTTAAAAAGATAACATCTATATACTTGGTACTCTTTGCAAGAGTAATCTGTTATTAAGTAATTGTTGTAATACCTGATAACTTTCTCCATATTACTGTACTTTCTTTTATTTGAAAACATGAATTTCTTTTCAGGAGCATGTACAGATTATACTTTTGATTGTATCGTACAATTCATATAAGTATTAACAGAATGTGTGTGAGTGGCAAAAAAGATAATTGGAGTTTTCTGTTGAACTATAAAATCCCTATAGAACAAAAGATGTTAAATTTCTAAGGAAAGTGCTCCTCAAACTAATTTAAAAAACAAAACAAAAATACATTTGTGTTAGTAAGAGTGACAATCATTGGTATCAAAATGATTTCCTTTCAAATCAACATGGTTTCCTGCTTGTTGTATTTATGTCAAATTCTTAATGTTGTGGAAATAGAGTTTGATAATATAAATTTATATCATTATCCATAATTGTTTCTTTTTGAAAGAGCTAAGTAGAATTAAATATGAAAAATTGTAAATAAAATTATTTATTTTAGATTAGAATAAATTTTGGAAAATAAAAGCCTAATATTGGCACAACTGTTGTTGTTACTCATGCACTTATCAAGATAAGCCTGCTGATCCTTGCAGATAGAACACAAGAGGAATAACAAACATGTTTGAACCAGGACTCAAACTCAGGATGCCCATATTATGGGGAAAGCGCACTACCCCTAGGTCAGGATCCTAGCATTGACACAATTAATAGTATTGATAATACAATCTTATTAAAATCCAGATTTGTAGCTCATATGTTACTTTTGAGCTGTAGGATTCAATCAAAACTAATTTCTGGCTATACTTAAAAAAAAAAAAAAACTAGAAAATTGATAAGTAGGACATTTAATAAGTAATTTGTCAAACTCTTTATAATTAAAAAATTTGCAAGTAAGTTGAAAAACTTATTTTTGTTAAATTTTATTTTAAGTATTTACCTCCAAATTTTCTGCCATTTTAAAACTACTTCAATCATTTATAATGCATATTTTCTTTAATTAATTGTTTAATAGAATTCATGGGATTAAAATTTTTATCATACCATGTAAAAGAAGCAAAAAATTCAATTTCAGCTCAAGTGATAATGAAAAGAATAATTCACTCCGGATATTTCTTACTAATTTTTTAAACATAAGTTCAATCAGTGGATAAACTAGCAAAGCAATGTCTTTTAATTGCTTATAATTTTCTTTAATATTTTTATTTACCTTACATATCTATTTTAATCTTGATTGATTCATTCATTTTATTATTATATTGCATCCATTTTTAAAGATCTTGCTTTAAAGATTTAAATATATATATATTGCTCTGAAATTGACTGAAAGAGACATTCATTTTCATTATATAAATATAATTAGTATTATGTATATTGCTAGTTTAAACAATTTCTGTTAAAAAAAAAGATGATGAACTGAAGGTTTGAAATGCTATTAAAAATGAAACTTTATGGTAAATATTCCTTTTGATGTTAAGCAATTATTATTAACTGTAGCTTCTGAAAATAGTGTAATATTTTTCAGGGTTTTGTATTTATCTGCTATATTTGTTCTTTTTTTACAAATTACATTCTATTGTAATTTTTTTAAATTAAAATTTTATTTTAAAAGTTTGCAGTGAAATAATTAAAATCTAAAGTGGAATGAATAAATTAATGCAAAATTTCTTCTTTCAAGTATAGCAATATATTTGAATACTGAAAATATCCTTGGACATAGATGTTTTTTTTATATCTAATTTTATTTATTTATCATTGATGTAATAGTTATTTTGTGATTTTAATTGTTTTTACATTATTCTGAAAAAATAATAAAATAATTTATTTCCTTAAATTTTCCTCTGTCCTCTCCAAAATGTTACATAAAAAAATGTAAACACCTGAAAAAAAATTCCATCAAAAACTTTGTTTATGTAACAATGTTGAAACATTAAGTAACTTTTAAATAAAATTTAATAAAGCTGTCACTGAACTATAGCATGTTTCTTTTGTTTAAATTCTTTGTTGTGATTTTTTTCATATCACATGGCATTTATAAAAAGTTATTATTAACTTTAACTATTAAAATTGTTGATAAATATTTTTTTAGTTGCTGGCCTAGGATTTGGTGTTATGAGTGGTTTATTTTCATTAATAAATGTTTTGGCTGATTCAGTTGGCCCAGGCACAGTTGGATTAAATGGTGATTCACGTTACTTTTTCATCACATCAGGTAATTAATAATTTCTTTGTTTACTTTTTTACGGCTATTTTTCAAAATGGGAATTATGCTGTGGTTTTATTCATTATTTATATATGAAAATAAAGTTCAAGAACAATTTTAAAGTTGCATTTTTTTAGAAACTATGCTAATAAGCATATAACAATGACTTGATTTCTTTCCATGAAGGGTATAAATGAAAATTAAGGCATTTGATTCTACATTAGATTTTATGTAACAGTGTATAACAAGGTTATGAGAAATTTTTAAAAAGTCTGTTTACTTAATGAATAGTTCAAGAAAATGAGTGTTGGCACATATATAGTTTTATAGTAATTTATTGCATATGTAATAAATTGTTTCATCTGTTCTTATTGACATATACAATTAAAAAAATAAAACATATTGCTTATTTATTAATAATGGTATAAAGTTAAAAAATATAGCTTAATCTTGGTTTGTTTCTCCTATTATCT
>JAOUZG010040215.1:11453077-11500369 GCA_026289955.1 Argiope argentata | reverse complement strand
ATATATATAAATTAAGAGTACACCTTACTTTTACTTGATAAATCCGATTTTCAATACAAATAATGCATTAACTAGAAATCCAAACATATTTTTATTTTTACAGATAACAAATGGTTTAAATGAAAGTAAAAATAAAGAAAAATCAACGAAAAGCCACTAAACTGAAAATTATCAGAAGGATTTTAAATAAATGTTAGCAAATTGTTGCCTCAAAAAATTGAGAGTACACCTATGAAATTTTTGTAATATTGCACAAAGAAAGAAAGTATAAATATTCGATTGCATGTTTTTTTGCTTTTATAACGATTTTTAGATGTTGTGGTATGTGATTTGACAAATTTTTGGATATATTTGAAGATATTTTACGTATTCTTCTTGGACAAATTGTTTTAAATAGGATTTATTTCTTATTTTGTGCTTTTAAACCACTATTTTGAATGTGGCCCACAGATATTCAATGGCATTGATATCAGGTTACTGTGGTAGTGTATGTAAATGCTCTTTACAATGAGACAACACCATTATTTTAGCATTACATTTATTTGTTTTAGTCATTATCCTGGTGGAAAATGATATTTCCTTCTAGAACCAAATTTTTAGCACTTTCCTTCAGATTGCTAAGAAGTACATTTAAGTAAACCATATGGTTCATAATGCCATCAATAAGAAATAATTTTCCTATCTCGGATGAAGCCATACCACCCTGAATCATGACAGGGTCATCATGATGTTTGAATGTGAAATGTAATGTTTTTAAAATCCAAAGCAGTACTAGGCTCTCTCCATATGTTGTAATGGCTTACACTGCCAAAAATGTAGAATTTTCTATCATCATTAAGCTTAACTTTCTTTCCAAAAGTTATTGGTTTTAAATTGATGAGTTTTTGAAAACTTCAAACTTTTTTTTCTGAATATACAATGTGTTGAACAGTTTCTCTCTAACAATTTGAATTTATATCCAGCTTGTCTAATGAGATTTTACACAGTTTCAGCACTTACATTTCTGACTATCATTTAAGAAATTTCTGCAACAAGTTGGATGAACCCTATGGTCATAGCAATCTGCAGAAAAATGAAAAAAAAAAAAAGTTTTAGGTTTAAATTTCATTTTCCAGCAGGACAAGGGCCCCAAAAAGAATGCACATAATGCTAAAATAATGATGTTTTCTCATTATAAACAGCATTTACACACACTACCCTGATATCAATGCCATTGAATATTTGTGGGCCACATTCAAATTAGTGGTTCAAAAACTTAAAATTAGAAGTAAATCCTATTTAAAACAATTTGTCCAAGAAGTATGTGTAGAATATGTTCAAATATCATCAAAAATTTGTCAAATCAGCACCACAACTAAAAGTTATAAAAGCCAAAAGACATGCAATTAAATATTTACACTTTCTTTCTTTGCATGATATTAAAATTTTTTTTTAGTGTACTCTCAATTTTTTGAGGCAACAAATTGCTAATGTTTATTTAAAATTCTTCTGATATTTTTCAGTTTAGAGGGTTTTCGTTGATTTTTCTTTATATTTACTTTAAATTAAACCATTTGTTATCTGTAAAAATAAAAATATGTTTGGATTTCTAATTAATGTATTATATGTATTGAAAGTCAGATTAATCAAGTAAAAGTAAGATGTACTTTCAATTTTTTGAGTGACTCTCTCTCTCTCTCTCTCTCTCTCTATATATATATATATATATATATATGTATATATATATATAGAAGGAAAGATAAAACATTGTGCAAATACTGGATATTTTGATATTTTTTTATGGTATCTGCAATAAACCATGAAAAAAAATCAATTTTTCAGCTACCATCTTGACATCCTACGTGGAACTATTTTCATGTAACCTGTATATTATTTAGTAAATCTATAGGATAAAAATGGATAATTACCAACAATTTTTATTGACATTATCACTTGAACATAGAATTTTTTTTGCAGAATTCAAATATTTACTCCAAAATTATGTTTGGATCAGATTTCTCTTTTGTATTATGTTTAAAATAAATATTTCCCTTGCAAAGCTTTGCCTCAAGAAGTCATTGCTTAGTTAAATTATTTTCAAATCATGTGATTTCAATTACTGTAGAAAAAATACAATTTCATTTCAGTTTAAATTGATAAAACTTTTAAACATATATCAATTTTTGAAGATTTCTGAAATTCTTCATATTGGTTTTTACATAAGTACAAACATGCATTTCTGAAATTCAATAATTACCACTCTTCATATTTGTGATTTTCTTAATATCCTTTGCCTATTGAATAAGTTTTCATAATGAATCTTGATATAAAAAATGCCTTTTTCATGAATGAAATTTTTTTTATCTATTTATTCATGTGAACATATTAAAAAGAATCAAATTTTTTTCCAGTAGTAAATTTTTAAATAATTTTATTAAAATTGCTCATTATAAATTTATTGATAAATTGAATTACTTTCTTTTAGGATTTTCTTTCTATATCAAGTATTCTTAATATTCTTTTCTTTTTTCTGATTAAATTATGTATATTAATATTGTTAAACATAAATATTTCTTTCAATCATCATATTGGAAGGAATACAAAATTTCTACAATTGATTGTGAATAGTCTCATCTAATAGTATTTATGTTGAAGGGAAAAAACTTCTTTTTGGAATAAATGTTTGATAATATTATATTAATTTAGTGGAACCAAGGCCTTCTACAACTTTTTTCTGATTTTCAGTTTCAAATGTGAGCATTTAAAATATTTCTAAGTACTTTCAATTCATAAGCTTTATTGTAATGTATATGAGGGAAACGTTTTCAAAAACTTACAATTATCCTTATATTCTTCATCTTCAATTACAGTCCAAAATTCATTTTGACTTGGCAAAGATTTGTCATCATAATAGTCATTATACTTCTAAACTTTTTTCTCTAATTCATCAACTTATGCCTTTAATCTTTACACATCTGTGAAAAAAAGAATACAAGGGAAAGATTTTCCTAACATTGAATTAAATTAAATTTTCTGTTATCTGAAGCATGTAATCTGATGTCAATTAAGTTTAATTGTGAAGAACAGATGCTGAACTCCAGGAATCAGATGATGCCTTGTGATCTTTATATTTGTTGCCTGATGTAAAGTTTACTATTTAACTAACATTTAATTCACAAAAGATTTTATTATCTGTTTTGATCCATTCTCATTGTACATAGTAGTTACAAAATGCAGGGTTGGCTACTATTTAATTCTACAACAAGTTTGAATCGTGATTGGAAAATATTTTCCACTGAGCAATATTTCAAAATCTACATCTTTCTTTCTTTAAAATGGTTTTTCTTTGTTATTAATATGTATCCCAAAATTATCTTACTTAAATTTTTAAAGCATTTGATAGGGCATTTCATGGACAATAAACTGTGAGTTTCTATTGCAGTTTTACTAAAACAAAATTAAAAGTTGAATTTGTTACTATTGCAGTTTGTTTGGCATGAAATTTGGCATGTTCTGTGAGTTAGAAATAGTTAAATTTCTGTCTTTGGTTTGGGATTGTTTTCACTCTTTCTGCTGGGTAAAAAGTGAGGAAAACTTCGTTATATATATATATATATATATATATATATATATATATATATATATATAATATAAAATTAAAAGGCCTTTTTTTTGCTATGGTTTTTTCAATAAATTTTTATAGTTCTTACTCTATCTATTTAAATTTTGTTTACATAGAGTATTTAAATTAAATATGCTTTTATTTTCAACTCATTCAAAGAAGTTTACAAAACATGCAAACTGAAAATTGCATGAAATCTCAAATAAACTTAGAGAAGTCTGATATGTTTTTGATACAATTAAAATCTGCTACAAAAAAAAAATGTTTTTAAAGTGAAAAATATGAAAAAAAAGTTAAGTGTGTAAAGTAAATTTTATTTGTTTTGGAAAATTGTTTGCAATTCAGTCAGCAGAATGATGATGATATTAAAGAGTTTTATACTTATTAATGTGAAATGTTATATACTTATGTGTTTATATACTTATTAATGTGAAATGTTCTCTATTTTAACCCTTTGCACTTGTATGTCTCAGCATATGAGACATCAAATCGTATGTGTCATTTTAAATTCGAGTGCAAAGGGTTAATTGATAGCTTCTACATTCTGAACTATATGTAATTCTTTCCTCTATTTTATAGCATTTACAACACTTGCTTTTACTTTGCTCCATACCTTTTGGGGAGTAATTTATTTTCATGCCTGGGATAATCGCAGTTATGCAAAGATTGCTTATGTTTTCCTGTCCCATCTTCTGATATCAACTCTAGTAAGTTCTTTTTATAATCATTTTTGATAGATTTCAATTTTGCACTCTAAAATTGATTGTCAGATATCATTTCAGTTGATCATGTAACTGACAATAAACTGTTTTAAAAGAAATTGCTATTTTGAACAAGTTGATTTATTAATTATAATTAATAATTTGTTAATTTTAAATACTTGATTTGATTTTATCCTATTTAATGAAGTATTTAACAATTAAGAATAATTGACTTTCAGTAGGTAGCTTTTTATGTAATAATCATACTATTTTAATTTTGTGCTGTTAAATATTTGTAATTTATTGATGAATAAATTATTTAATGCTATTGTTAAAATTTGTTGGAAAATGAAACTTTAAAGAATTTTGATACATTTTTATGTATTATTATAATAAATAAAAGTTGAAAAAACTCTTTTAAAGCAAGAATTATTATTTGCTTACATGAAACTAGGGAAGGAAGGGGGGGACCTTTGAGGCAACCTTTAATTTATGATTTAAACCAGCATGTAGATGGGCTTTTGTTTAAATTTACTGCACCTAGCTTATTTAAAAATAATTTTTTTAAAAAATTACTTTCTTACATAATACACTTCAATAAATAAATTTGAAATGTGTATCAGTTTTGTTTACTAATCTGTTCACATGTATTACTGAATTATTTTATGATCATGTATTAATGAATTATTATATTCTGATTCTTTGTAGAATTCTGGTCTCTCAAATTTAGAACCTTTTTCATGTGTAAACCTTGAATTGACAGATTGTCAATTTAATATTTAAATGTGATCCTGCCTCTACAGTTCTTATTCGTGAATGATATAATACTGGATAAAACACATTTGTTTGAAATTTTCCTCTTTTAGTTTTTTGCCTAAATTCGCTTTATATTTCACTAGAAGATTAACTGTTTAGTACACAATTGTGATTTTTGATTGATTAATATAAATGCAAGATCAATTAATCATTAAATTTATTCAATAACAATATGGAAGTGCTAAAGCTTCACAGTGCTTAAGCCTGAAATACTATTTATTGTTATTTTAATAAATAACCAGAAAACTTTAAATGAATGTAATTTATAAATCTTCATTAAGATGTTTTAAATTAATATGGTCCTCTAAATGATTTTGATTTTTTACTTTATATATGAAGTATACTCAGGTATTTTATTATATTGTGTCTTCACTTCTACTGAGAATTTTCTTCAGAAAGAAAAATAAAAACATTGTTAGCCATTTAAAAAAGTTTTAAAGTACTAAAAATAGTTAAATAAAAGTTATTAATTAATTGAAAGTAATTCATTACAGAATCATAATACAAAATACACCAATGCCAATATTTTTAGATAATACTTGAATGAGCAAATAAATAGTATTAATTTGGAAAAAACAAAAATATATATTCTTCATGTTCTAAAAATTACCATTGTTAATATAATTTATCATTGCATGGAAGTAATCTTATTTTTTAGGTTTTAAAATTTGGGCGTTCAGGTATTAAATGGCTTAGTAAATCAGTTGGTTTTATTTTAAGGACTAGATATTGCATTGAAGCTTGTAATTTTACAAAGCCTAATTCTAATTTCTATATAAAAAATGTGTTATTAGTTTAAAGAGTTGGGAATATAGACAGCCTTGATCACATGGTTTTTCTTTTGAAACATAAATGTATCCAAGATTTGGTTTAAACATTATTTCAGTTGTTTGCTGTTATTACCTTAACTTGAATCTCAGCTGTGATGTAAATTATTATAATCAAAACCAAAAAAAGAATCAAATTTCTATGGAAAAAAGAATCAAATGCTGGAAGATCTGAAAAATTCTAAGGGAAAGGAAATTCTTAGTTTTAACTGATCTGCATGCTTGCATATTTGTGAAAGGTCATAGTGTTGATGGTGAAGAGTACTAATTGGAACAGTGATAAAAAATTTTGTGAACATTCCTATAACTTATAAGACAAAGAATGTACTTTTTATTTTCATTAGTGACTGTAAATTTGTTAGATGTCTGTCAGTTGTGTTAGAGAATTCTAAGATACATCAACTAAATGCATTACTGCATGCATGCTGTGCATCTGGAAGTAAACTCTACATTTTTACCTTACATTTCTGTAATTTTCTTTGATAGTTTCATTTTTGGTTTAAATTTGTCATCGAATGTCATTATTAAACAAAAATGCCCCTTTTTAAGGTCCGTAGTTTTTATTCCTTGCTGATGACGGTAAAGGCTTCAGAAGAAAATCGATTTATAATTTTTATTAATTCACAAAATGACCTTTTTTTATATTTGTACTAAGATGTTGCATAGCAACTTTTTTATTGTTAAAGCTAAACTATTTGTTTTTTGGATTTTCTTTTAAGAATCTTGATCTTTTTTATTTTGCATTTTTTAAATTTTTTTATGTTAAATTCATTTATTTTTCGA
This sequence comes from Argiope argentata, assembly GCA_026289955.1. NCBI lineage: Eukaryota > Metazoa > Arthropoda > Arachnida > Araneae > Araneidae > Argiope > Argiope argentata. The sequence goes on along the minus strand of JAOUZG010040215.1, from coordinate 11,493,641 downwards.
ATTCTAACAAAAAAAAAAGCATTGAAAGACATTTTATTCAAGGCCCCCAAAATTTATTTAGTTTTATTTTGAATTCAGTCATTACAAACAATTGGAGTAAGTGCATCTGTAACTATATTTTACTATAGCTATGCTCAGATGCAGTTTTCTCAATGCACTGAGCAAGATTTATATGGCAGTATAGGACAATTGTAATGCTTTCCTTCAAAAGGGTTAAGCTGTGTTTTATATATTTGAAATTTCATAAAATTAATCAATTTTTAATTTTTTTAGACTCTCTGCAACCCCCATCATTGGTATGCTGCCTCTATCATTCCTGCTTACATTGTAACTGTCATCAGTGCGGTGCTGGCCTATCAATCTGCTGGTGGTTCTTGGAGAAGTCTAATGGCATCATTCTCCTCCAAAAATTCCAATTGATAACTAAACTGTTTATTTTAATTGAAGCCAAACCAAATGCAGGACACACATCAGTAAAATCATCACTGAGCTCATATTTGTAAGTGTTTTACATAGTGCCGAAACTTATTTTTTAAATGTTCTGTATATGAAGTGAAAACATGTTCTGTGGAATGCTCATGGTTAAATTGGAATGCTCATGATTTTTATATTCCTGCCATAATCTCACTGTAAGGTATATGAGACTGGTTTTATGGCATCAAGTCAAAATACTTCAAGAGACTTTTTTTTATTTGACTTTCAATTTGTGTTCTACTTTTGTAATACAATAAGTGTTATTTTTTATGTGTAGTTAGGTGTTGAGCACCTTATTGCATAATGCTAAATTACATATTTGTGATATATATGTTGTTTTCCTGTATTGCATAATCTTGTTAGTTATACATTAAGTATTACAGTTTTATTATTGTTGCACTTATCTTTATAAATATAATCTCATCACTGATTAATGTGATGATTTGAACTGAAATAAACTTTGGTATTTTTCAGAACTAATGATCTTTATTCAAGTTTATCATTTGATCTCCTAAAGTTTCTACTGTTCTGCTAATGAAGCAAAAAGTGCAATATCATTTAAGTAAAATAAGCAAAATAATACATTTATTCTGCTGGGGAAAAAAATGTCAAAATTGTCTGGAATATCCATTTTTTTAATCTGAATAATTTAAATATTTTTCGTTCACGAAACAATTGTCTCTTGCTTAAGCACAAAATGAGTTAAGTGATCATAATGTTGAAATTTATTGACAAATGTTATTTTTCATTCATTTATGCATGCAATATTATTGAATGTTTCTATCCATATTTCGATGATGTTTGTAACAGTGGTTATGTGTACATAAATATAACGTATTGTTCTTTTAGTTAACAAGTAGCTGTATGGTTTCTCCTCAATTATGTGTATTGCCTATTTTTAGAATAACTGCATATATCAATATATAACCTGAAATAATATTTATTAATATAATGTACACTTTTGCTCTCTTTTTTGGAATGAAGCTTTTAGATTAACCCTTCAAAAAAATGTTACTATAATATGAAAACAAACTTGGTATTTCCTCCAAAAATTCTAATTTGCAAACTTTAAAATGCTTTTATTCTGTTAAAAATTTTGTAGTGGACAATCTTATAATATTTATTTCTTGAAATTCTCTGCTTCTTTGTTTAATATTAGATTTTAAATATATCATTCTCTTCAAAATTATGCAGGTAGCATACTCATCATATGTAGATATTCATTCATTATTAAAAAAATGATAGAAATTGATATAATAAATTCTTTACTGTATAAAAAAATGATGTATTAAGTGGACAATCACTAGAATGCAAGAATTTCGAAATCCTACTGCTTAATTTTCTATAATTGAATATATTACCTTACAGTCGTGAGAAAATTAGAATTATGTCTCAAAAAGAAATTTGTTGTTGATTATCAGTGTAAAAAAGTAGGAAATTTCTTTCAGATGTTTGTAAAATTAAGCATTAGAATCACTATAGTTTTCAATTAGGGATTTTTTTTAATAATTCAAATTTATAATTATATTAAAATTGATCCATAATAACTCGAATCCTGTATTGAATTAGAAAGTGATATACAGCATTAAGAGCTTAAGAGCGTAGAACATATGAAATAATATATTTAGTATATAGTTTTTATAACAAAAATACTTAAAAATTTTGTACTTTTTTCCTGAGTTTATTGGGTAGAGCTCTTTAAAATATTTGCATAATTAGATTTAAAACCGACTTTTATATAGGCCTAGTATTACAGTAAACTATACAACCTAATGAATTGCTGGATGTATAAATTAGTAATACACATAGGTTTTTTATATTGGAAAGAGGAAATTTGAAATTAAATGAAACTTGTATGACATTTATGAATTGTTTTGCAATATTTGATAATATATAAAATGTTAATACTAAATATAAAAAAAAATATTATCTTTCTAAATAGTAATTGAAAAGCCTTTTATTTTTCTTCCTTTTAAAAAAATGAGGAATTTTTAAATAGTTGTTCTTTATCCTATTTCATAATGCTTTATGCTCATTGAAAACAACTCTTAATATTTAAAATCATTTTTACATACCATTAATAACTTTAAAAAAAGTAGTTGATGATTAATATTAAAATAATCCCATAATTATTAAACATTCTGCACACTCTAATGAAATTTGACTTTAGTGCTATGTAACTAGTACAACCAATATACTTTTTGATTTTCATTATTTATACTGATAATTACAATTTTGAGAAATTGCAAATTTTTTTTCAAATAGACTTTTATTTTAAGGTGTTACGATTAAAATTCCAGTTAGATATTAATTACAGATTTATTACTTATTTAATAGATATCATTATTTTTAATGGTTTAACACCATTGGGGAATATTCATTTCTGCATTATATATTTTATTTTCATTTATTTATTTTGAATTTGGCTTATTAACTTTAAGTAGGATGAGTAGAATGAATGGTATGAATATGTTAACCTAAATGTAAATTTTCTGTATGTTAAGAATTAAAACAGTTGAAATCAGGAAAATAAATTTCTTCTGAATCTGGTGTACTGTAGATTATTGTATTATATTAATTGTTGTTTGTAAATGGACAATTTTTCTTCATTTTTATGGAGTGAATGCAAATACAGTACTTTATTATGGGTCAGTACTATTCTTTAGAATAGTTTGTGGTGTGTTGTATCCTATGTATAAGAAAAATGACTAGATGTTTTTTCCATCCATATACACTTATAGTAATCTGAATTGAAACCATTGCTTTTTTTTAAATGTAATTCTTGTGTGTACAGGTATTTATTTTATATTGGATGTTGTATGAGGATAATACATATTTGATTGATAAAGTGAAATGCAATCCTGACTCTTTTAAATTGAATAAAGATTTTGGAAAAAAAAATTCATTGTCATATTTCTGCTAGTCAATTTTTAATTTCAAAGCAGAACATTTAAATTTAACAAGTCATGTTAAATGTTTCATTATTGTTGCCATTAAAAAAACACATATTTTAGTCATATGCCTTGCAAATAAAGAAGTATGTATTATTGAAAATTTTCATCTGTATTGATAAGCTAATTAAATAAAACTAATAGCTGTTCTATGAATTCTGATAGTAAACCTCTTTATTGTTCACAACCAAGGGCAGCTTATGTATAAACATTGTAAAATCGCAGACCTTCTAATTTTTTAGTACATAATAACTAATTTGTTTAAATATATACATATTTAATCTATTAACAATCTTAATATCAGATAGCATAAATAATTTTATATGAATAAATAAGAACTTAAGAATTCTTAAAGAACTGTAGAGGGATGGAAGAAAGAAACGAAACAATTGTTGTATAGAATTTTGAGTTTGATGAAATAAATTAAATTAGGTAAATTAAATGTGCCTAATTATATACTAATATAGGTATAAAATGTTATCAGAAACTTCTGAATTTCTTAATGAAATTATCATTTCAAAATTATTATTAAAAACTCATTAGTTATCTTAAATAATTTAATTACACCACAGTGTGTAGTAGTAAATGTAATACTGCTACACCGACGTTTCAATTCCTGGTAAAAGTTAGACCATAAGTTAACAAATCTAGAATATAAAGATCATATTAATTTTATTACATATATAAATAAAAGGTTGATTCTTTTTTAGACATTTTTCTAAATACTTTTAAATCATTCAATTTTTTTGTACTTATAAGTTTTGCAAACTCATTAGATTTTATTAAAAGTGATTAGTTTCTGGTTTTGAAACACCTGCATTAGATTTACATTCAACTTTCATTTCTAAGATAAATTTCTTTTTCCTTAAAGAGATTGAGAAATTAGTCTTAACTTTTTTTTATGACATTAACATCTATTTCTTTTTCTATCTGATTTCTGTGATCCTGTTTTTTGAACTGATTAATGTTACTAACATTTTTAATTCTTTAGTAATGATTACTAAATAGATTCTGCCAGATTGCTTTATGTGATCATTGATTACATGTTATGAAATAAATGGTATTTTTCTTTCAAATTTCACATGCCAATATTTTAATTAATGGTTTATCCTCTTTCAATAGATGTTTGTTCATGAGAAAAAATGGAAATAATATGTAAACCTCACCACAATTTTTTTTTTAATTTTCGGTTTTCAAATAAAGGACGGGGGTGGGGGAGAACTAATTTAGTCTAATTTTTTTTACATGAACATTGTTGAAATTGAGTAAAGATGATTTGACTTGGAAATCTATTAAACTCTGTAAAAATAGCATCTTCATAACATCTTTTTATCCTTGCTAAGGAAAATATAACAGGACATTTTTTTAATGCTTACTTTTCTCTTCTAAAGGAATATTTCTTAATGATGCAGATTTACTGAAGATCAATTGACTATTCATTCTCAAACATTTTAAACACAAACTATTGATAATCATACTGGAAATGCTTATATTTTTATTGAATATTTATTTTGTAAAATATGAATCTTTCAATAATTTGCTCCTTAACATGAACTGAAGAACAAGATGCAATTCTAGAAAAATTATAATGGCACTGGCAATTTACTGAAGAAATAATTTCAACTAAGAAATTATTTTTCAAGACTAAAATCACAATTTTACTTATTTATAAATCACATGCATAAAAAAGAGTGTTTTATCACTCTGATACACTTAAAGAAATGGCTATGTTATACATCCAGAAGAAACAAATGGAAGTCTCTCAAATACTTCAAACTCCATTAAGGAATTCTCACCTTCTCTATTTGGCTTGAAAATCAAGGACCTTGAACAAGACCATGAATGCCAAGAGTAAACATATTTTGTATTTTTAAAATTCAAGTATAGAAAGAAAAAAATGACTATACCTGAAACTTTTTGTTTATCAATTAAATTAAAAATTAATGACAGAGCCACAATTTTCAAAACAAGATAACAAATTTCATTTATCTTAGTTTTTGAGAGGTTATTTTTTTGTGTTGTTGTTTACAAGCGCAAAACATACATACTAACAGGTTACATACTTTTAAATAGATCTGACTCAAAATTTCGAAATGGATTTATACTTCAGAATTTAAAACTATGCCAAATTTTATAAGATATAGTCCTTAGCATTTTGAAGTTATCCTGTTATCCTGGATCAAGCAAAACATTCATGGAAAAGTATCAACATGTGGTAGAAATCTGCAAATTTAGAAACTCCAGCTCTAATGTTTTCTCAGTTTTGTCTTGCTCACAAACAGGCATAATTCTAAAAATGTGTTAATCATAGAGATTGGGTAAAATATAGAGTTCAAATTTTCTGACAATCACAATTCTTTCTCTTTAAATTTACACATGAAAAAAAAAATTTTTTTTCTGGAATTAATTTTTTTTGGCAAGAGTAACAAATGACTTACAAGCAACTTTAGACCATAATAAACATTTTGGTTTGCATTTATTTTTGGAAGCTTTGAATCTTTTGGTGTTGATTGATATCTACCATGAACGAAATACAAATTCACAAGCATAGTATAAAAAAGTTCTCAACTTTTATACAAAATTAATTGAAGTAAGAATATTTAAAGATTCACTGATGATTTCACTAAATGATGTTGAAATAACAAGCAAATGCTGCATGAACAAATAATCACCCGTAGAAAAGCAGCAATGAGCTTAAAATAGTATTAAGAATCAACACACATGAATATGTAAATTTTTTTTAAATCCCCTTATATCAACAAAAAAGATAAGAGAACAGTGAAAAAAGAGCCTTGTAAATATATTTTAACAATATTTTTTAAAACTGAGAATAAACCTTTTCAGCTGATCTCTGTATTTATGAAACATTGAAAAATCAGATACTGCTAAGAAAGTTTGACCTATAATTGGGCAGATGTAGAATGGTGAAATGATTTTCTTTCTCATCGGCATTAAGACCCTTATATAAAGACCATAAAAAATAAGTAGTTTTTAAGGACTTTTAATGATGATAAGAGAAAACAATGTTTCTCTTCTTGTAGAAAGAAACCTGCAAAAATACAATGATTTGCTGCATTTTTTGTGAAAAGGTTCAGATGGAAAAACCATATTTTCTTCTCTTTGATAGAATGGTAAAAGAGCTTTTCAAAAGATTTTTCTGTTTTAATTTTTTTTAATTATATAAAATTTTAACTTAAAATTACCTTCCTACTGTATATTTAATTTTAAACTCAACTTTCTCATTTTTTTTTATTATTCAGCTGCAATTGATTAAATTTTTATACATGAGAATAAGGAATGCAAGAATAATTTTAAAAACACACTCAAATTTCAAATTTACTAATTTTTTATAACAGTTAAAAAGTAGTAATTTTTCAAACATTGTTAACAAAGCTTTTTAATTTTTTTAAAATTATTTGAAAAAAACAATTGATTTTAAATTTATGCAATTTTCTATTTAAATATATCATGTCAAAAGGCACCACTGTGCAAATAGTATAGATTGTAGATATCCCACATATATGACTAACCAAGGTTTAGTTTTCTAAGATTATCAATTTGAGTTTCACTATTTCTAAAAGAAGCTGGTAGCTTATAATATAATGTTGTAGAGGTAGAGTACACTAAAAAGTCAATGATATTGAACTATTTTTACGTATCATAACTTGAAACAAAAGTTAACATAAAAATGCCAGTTAAAAAAAATAAATCACAAGATTTAAAAAAAGTCACTCAATTTGTTAGATTAATAGTTGAATAAAAAGAGTTCAAAGTTTTAATTATTTCATATCTCAGTTTAAGGGAATATTTTTTGACCGAGCCTTTAATTTTGAATTAAGGATGGATAGTAAATTAATAGACATGCCCTTTTCTGTACTTTTGTATCATACCCAGATGCTGGATTATGACATAATTTATTTTTCAATCACACACATGCTTTCTAGCTGTTTTATTTTTATGTAGTATTAATTACTAAATAGTTGATACACATTTATGTTGCTTTCCAGTAAAAGTTTCATAATTTCAGTGAAAATATAATGCTTGATTCATGTATACAATTTGTGGCAAGAGCTCAGATGTATCGTATATAATTTAAAAGTTCGCTAAGCCTTTCTGCTACAGTGCATTCATTTGGATAGTTACTGGGGGTAATGATGCTCAAAGCCAAATAAGAATAATTCCAGTGAACTTAATTTAAAACAAAATCCAGTTTGGACAACAGGAAAATTTTTTGAACTAAAATCTGTTCTCACATTCTATATTCCAGGGAGAAAAGTAATAAAAAATCCCTACGTCTAATTCCCTAATGTTTCCTGCAAGCAATGTTATCTTTTTACCCTCATGAGTTAGGCTATTATTTAGCTTTAAAAACTTACATTTGTCTCATTTTAGTAGATACTCCAAATCAGGTATACTGTTGATTATTAAGTTTTTATTTCATAAATGCATACTGTATTCAAATGTATTATAAAGCCATGAAAATGTAGTATTAATGAAAGTAAAAATTTGGAAACGGTGTTATTTAATAGCACTAAGTTGTAATTGACTGACATTCCTCCAGATTATATATGGTATATTAATATACAGAATCATTTCATGTTATAGCAATTTTAAATGACTGATTCAAACTACACTACCAATCAATATTTAAGATAAATAATTTCCTTTTATAAAGGGTAAAATACTCAAAATAACACAATTTCATTTAATTTCTGTTTATTTGTATTAAAAAAGGTAAGATAAAATTAGAAATTTTGTTAGTTTTCATTTTAGTAAAAGGCTGCAGTTCAATTTTATTGAATACCACAACTTTTTATATTATAAAACCACTCTTTCTTGCTCTCACATAACATTTTCATTCTTTAAGTTTTTGAAGATTCACGGGAAAATCCATGAGTTAAAAAAAATTAATTCAAATAAATTCTCTATATCATTCCAAAAATTATTTTATATATAGTGTTGTGAGACATTATGATGTCTAAATGAATAAAGTGATGCCTAAATGAATGGGGAATAGTTTTTATTTAACTGAATCAAGTCAAATATTGTGTGGGAAACTTGAATGTCATTAATCTTCAGATTACAGCAAAATAAAACCTCAAGGCATCATTTTGAAATTTCTCTTTTCACATCATTAGGAAATATTTGCTATTTTTGTTATCCTTAATAATGTAATCTATTCTTTTATTTCTCATGATTCAGAAATTCAACAATCACACATGTAGCATTCATTATAATGGGTTGGGCAAAAAGAAATCCATTATTATTTCACAGCCATATACCAAGAAAATAATGAATTTCTTTTTCCATTATTTTCAAAAATTCCATATGGAAAGAAATCTATTATTTTCTCGGTAGATGGATGTAAAATAAAAATGGATTTCTTTTCCCCCAACCTAATAGAACAAGGGAATGACAATTAAAGTTTCCAGTAGTTAAGTATTTATGGAGAGAGACATTTTATTTTTTCATAACATAGTACCTGTTAGTATCATTGACACAGTAATCAATCAGCAATGATGATTCATTTAAAATATTAACCCTACTCAAGAGGATATGGAGAGAACCCTTTTCATTATGAAGATTTATGTTCCTATTTAGATTACTACATAGATACTTTAATTAATAATATATTGATTTCTCTTAGCTTTCCAAATAAGTAAAACAAAATTTTTAGCGCTTATATCATATCTTAATACTTTTCCACAAACTCAAGTATTAAAAAAACTGTAAAAGTAATTTCAAAAGAAATATTAATTGACCTTTAATACAAAGCACCACATTTTTAAAAAAATTTAAGTCTTTTATATAATAATAAAGAGTACTCCAATTTTGAAAGTCGAAATTATTTCTTTAGTAATAAATTTTTTGATAAGATTTGGTTATTAAAGTAACCCTTAAGACATAGCAGCTTTTATCTGGAGCTCAACTAATGGAAATATAAACTTTCATGGAATTAATTTTTTAAATTTATTCTTTTGCATAATTAAAACATATGGAAAGAGTATATACTTTTTTTTGCCATCTAATAATTATTTTTCCAGAAATTCTGACCAATAATTTCATATTTTATATAATCATATAAGAAAAAAAAAATGTCATTGTCTGGCCAGTACATCACATATGCCATTTAATTGATATTAACTGTCAAACATCATTATTTCAAATATTTTATACCAAAGATAGTGTTGTTTGACATTACGCTAATTATTTACGAAATGAAGGGGATTTTTTTTAATACTTTGGTAGATGGATAAATATAATTTTTCATTTAATAAGAAATTTTAAAAAAAGTAAGGAAGAATAGAATAATAATCTCAGTAATGGGGAAAAAATATTGTTTTAATTTACACTGCTTAGTATAATCTCAATTTCAGTAAATCCTCAAACTACATATATTCCAATAAAATATTATGTACTTAAGTAAAATGCGAATGTACTAATGATTTACTCTAAAATGATTGTACATTTTATTTAACTATATACTAACAGCAGCAGATTAAAATTAACTGATCCAGTTTTCTAGGGTCTACTAAAATGGTATAGATTTTTACTCTTGATTGTCACTTTGAAAAAAGGTTCTATTTCTTTTTTTAATACTTTACAATTATTAATTCACAAAAAATAACCAACAAACATTTTAATTTTTATAAGATAGCTACAGAGGTATTGTCTTCCCCAGTTTTTAATATATATAAAATATAGTGAACTATTTTAGTACAGGATTATAGTCCCACATTGTAGGATTGTTCTTGGTACTGCCATTATTATAAGTGAAAAATTAATCAGATATTGAGGTCATTGTAACAGTGACAAGAGGACACTCGTTCACTTCAGGAAATATCTAGTTATGCACACTGAAGCTCTAATTAATTTCACTTTAGTATACATAAATTTTAATAATTTTTCATAATTGGAATGAATTTTAAATATTGCAATTTTTCTTATTGCAGTATTTATTTAAGATTTCATAAAAATTTTCCATTTATTAAAAACATTATTTACTATAATGCATTTACGACAAAGATGTAAAATGTCATGTAAATTCCTGAATTAACTTTAACTGTGAATTAATAACTTTAATTTGATAATTATCAACATATTAAATTACATTTTATAAAAGATATTCTGAAATAGCTAAAAAATATTTTTTAAATGCTAATGAAGTACTATAGTTATTAGCACTTAAAAAATATTTTTACAACTAATAATTAATATTTTTTTAAATGCTTATAAAGTACTATAGTTGAAATTTGATGAAAAGCATAACAGAAAAAATAAATCAAGTTGAGCATCTTTGGTATCTATAATAACCTGAATAATTACAGTACATTAAAATTGCTTTATTACTTTTTCAGGTGTTAAATAAATATTTATGAAACATTTATAACTACACTATTCAAATTAGAATAATTGGCATGTAAAATCAGAGCTTTTATTAAATAAAAAAAATACAGAAAGTTGTTCAGCCAAATGTTAAAAAAAAAAAAATCTGTTTCTAATTTTTGATTATTAACAACTGGAGCTAATGAACAATGTAATGCATGGAGAGAATTCCAAAGTTTGATTTACAGTTATTTTTTAACGAATACAGAATAATAAATTTATAGAAATTTTCAAAACACAATGCTTATTTTGATTCAGCAATTTTTCTAAGTTTATCAATCATTTTATCGTAACTTTCTTGTTGTTTCTTCAATTTCATTGCTTTCTTTTTCTCTTTGTCTCTCTGTTCTACAGCTTCTTTGAACCTAGGATCTCTGGGATCAATATCATATCCAAGATACTCACTAATTTCTTCAACTAATCGTTCCCGTTGTTGTTTTAGTTCTTCTGCTTTCTTTTCTTTCCTTTCAATTTTGGCATGATAATCAGATATCCATTTATCTAAATTGGCCATATTCTTATCTACTTCATCTTCAACTTCTTTCTTACGTTTCTCTTCTTCTAATCTTTTCGATTCCACATTTTGAATCCTTTCTTGCAAAGATGGTTCGAATATTTCATCGTACTTTATAGTTTCTAACATTTCTTCTCTAGTAGGCCAGCATATTCCCGGATTCAATTTGCTTTCTTTACCAAATTTAGCGTAATAACCTCGCAAACGGTATCGTTGATAATCGTACTTGTTCTCTAAAGGAACAGGTTCTTTCAACATGTGTTTTCTATATATTCTTTCCGGTAAACGTGCTTTAAAACGCTTCTGTAATATTTCTTGCTCACTCAGTTCTGGTTTTCTTAAGTCTTCCAAAACGTCATCGACAGGCGGAATTTCAGTTTCAACTTTTTCAGTAGCGAATTTCTGAGTAAATATAGCTATAAGCCGGGAAGGTAAACCATTATATCGAGAGGCAGAAAAATGTTTCCTTTTGAAAAGACACAATTTCCATATATTTACAGAACTTCCCATTTTATAAAGATAAATAAATGCAATACAGTTTTAATAAATAAATATATATGTATTTGGAGAGAGAGAGAGAGAAACAAACATTCGCGATCAAAAACAAAACAAACACAACGTGTTTAGATGTTTGTTCCTTTTAAGAAGATAATATTGCCACCTTCCTTAGAATTTCTTCGTGCTTTTAGTTTAATGTCAGCTTTATAGCACAATGGCTAAAATCCTATGAAATTGGAAAGCGATTTAATTCCATAATAATCACAAAAAGGGCATATTTTTCAAGTAATCAATAAAAAAATCAGGAAGAGAAACAAATAAATTAAATAAAAAGTAAGCATAGTAACTTTAACATATGACATGCTAAGATGATCCTGTTATAATGTAAATCATCCCATCAACTCATCACAAATGCATTAAATAATTCTATAATTGATAAACATAAAACTATAATTAAACAATTGTACAATCAATAATTATAAAACCTTAATTAAATAATTCGATAATTAATAATTATAAAACTATAAATAATTCTTTTTTTCATATAAGGAAATGCAGAAAAAAAAATGAATTGAATTATTGAATCTGAAAGATTATTTTACATCATATATTGAATCTGCTATTGCTCTTCTCTACGTACAAAAAAGAACTGTAGAATCAAAAGAATTAAATTAATTATGAATTTTTTAAAAATGTATTGCATTTTTAAAATCATGCAATTCAAAATTATGCAAAAATAATGTTAATATGTTAAAGAATCCTTTAACAGGTTTGCGACAGCAAAAAACTTACTGAATTAAAGAATCCTACGGATAATTCCGCTCATTTATCTTTTCAAAATGGCAAAAATACAACGCCAAAAATTACTAAATAAAATAAGCGTCTATTTTCTGAAATCGATGAATGATACAATTTTGGTGTATATAATGAGCTTTGTGCTGAAATGTACTTTAATGTGTTCCTTGAGTCCTACGAGATATAAACAGTGATACGAGGTTATTTGGTTTTTTCCTAGCAATTCTTCTGCTAATATATTATTTTATTGTTGAGTTGTGTACTAACTATATGAATTTCAAAAGAACTGAAAATTGATGATAACTGACCAAAGGTAAAATTGAAATGTGAATCTAATTTCTTTTTAACTAAAATGATTTTGTATGATAATAATATTTTAGCAGCATTTTTAAAGCGAATTTGCAAAAGATTTTTTTCTTCTTTTTTCCTTGTTAATGAACGATTAAAGAATTTGTTATTAAAAAAATTGTTTGCACTATAAGTTTATGAAACTGTTTTTATATCATAGTAGCATTTTATTCTAAAATAAATTCTTAAAATTGTTTCGTTTTATTTAATTATTTCGATTAATCTATACGGATCTCTTAATATTTCGGGTTAAGAAATAGAAGGAAGGTGAGTGGATTTTTTTAAAGGAAATAATTAAGTTGATTATCATTTGTAGCAAAGTTACTTGTGACATTCATTTTTAATTCTCCTTTCGTTATTGTTTTGAGGAAGTTTCTATTTTAATTGAAAGTTCACGAAGCTCGTAAACGTCATTAATATTCGTCAAAATAAATAAATAAAAATAAATTTAATTAACGAAAAACTCTTTGAAACCGAATTCAATCTTTACAGTTGAAGCGATTTTGTGAATTTATCTCTACCTTTTTGAATTCATTGCTAAAAAAATTAGAAGGTTTTGTGTTTATTGTGCATTAGTCACCTTCAGCGACAATTTTTCAGAAATAATGATTGCTAAAATCTTCAATCAAATAATTTTTTGTTGTTTGTTTTAGTTATTTAGCAGTTGGCTTACTTTGTACTAGCCAATATTTTGTTCTGAGTTTTAATTTAAAAATAAAAGATATCATTTTAAAATTTTCTTAAAATACTTTTAGAATTAATTAAAAACACGGTAAAAAACCCTATAACATGATTGATAGGTTAATAATTGATATCATTGTAAAAATTGGTTTTTTTTTTGAATTTTAAGAATATATAACTTTTTGTATTGTAGTATTTTCCAAAATTATCACAGATAAGCAGCAATATTTTTCTTAATAATTAAGTAATATTTTTATGTTTTACTTACAAATTAACTTAATTATTTAATATTTTGATTAAAAATTATTTAGTTCTAACTTCAATTGGAAAAAAAAATCCCACTAAGCTGTACATCCCCCAATTTTTTAACGAATATATATATGGGCTATCAGATATGATAGTTCTTTGAGGAATGATTTGGTTTGCAGAGTACCAAAACAAGTAATATGGTGAATAACTAGTCACCTAATAATAATTTAATTATAATTCTTTTAGATTTCTTTTTATTAGATATCATTTTTCGCTTTTCGATTTTTAGAATTAATTATTTGCTTAGTTGCGAGATTGCTTGAATACTCTTTGGGTCTGACAGGAAGCAACCAATATTTGGAAACTTGATAAGATAAAGATATTGGAACTACGTTTAAATTTTGCTTGGCTCTACTTACATCTTGGCTCTATTACAGCTTGAATCTTTGGTATAATTGAAATTCTAAATCAGGATTTTCTGACCATAAATTAGAATGAAAGGGTGAGACTTTGACCTTAAATCATGCCCCACCTCCATTGTCTACATTCTTTTGGGATTGGGTTTGCAAAATTTTGCATGATTGATAGTGATATATGAAAAATTCTGCCCTCAAAAATAGATAGGGGACAAGCAGAACAAAAACGGGCATTGATACTAGCTTCATACGGCATAATAATAAATTATTATTTTACTATTAGTTGGCCTTTTGCTATTTATTTATTGTTTCAAATTAGTTTAATAGGAAATTAAGTGATAAATGAGAATGATAACTAATTAAAATATTTCTATAAAAACATTTCGTTCGCAAAATAAGCTCTAAAAAAGAGCAAATTTCAAAATCGATTACTTTATAAACCTCAGGAAAGATAATTTCTTATGTGAATTATTCGAATTAAATTATAATATGGGGGTTTTCATTTCTTTTCCTTACATATCCGATTCATATCAAGTATGTAATTCAAATTCCTTGATGAGATTATCGTATAATACTGCTGAGTCCTATAGATAGGATATGCCAGCAAATGCCTTTTAATAAATACTAGATCTTAAATAATTAAAAAAAATATTCTTAATCTTGAGATGATGTAGTTGGGAGAGTGAAGGTTAATGATAAAGCTAATATAATTTTAAGAACAGTAACAAAATTAAGTCGTAGCTCAAATTAATTATCTTTAGAGAAATATCGTGATACTAGCCTCCTATTTAGGCAATGAATTTCTAGTTTAGCTTCGTTATACTAACGTCCTATTATGGGACTTCTTAATTTTGAACCGCGATCAGATGACGAGGATGACACCTGAACTGGCACCTCTCTCTCCACACCAGCGGGAAGTTATTTGGCCCTGACATATTTAACGAGCAACAGGCCCTTTTACACGACTGTTCTTCGGTGGAATCGGGTCTCGAACCTGAAATCCTACGGCTCACGAGTCGAACCTTACCATCAGGCCACAGCCACCTTTTAAGCAACAAAAAGATTAACATGGAATGCTTTAAAAAAAAGTTCCTTTTCATTTGATTTGATTGAAAAACACGAACTGAATTAGTCTTCAAAATTATTCGAGCGCAAATTAAAAAAAAAGCATATTTTATGAAATAAAAACGAAAGTTCTTAAAGCTATACATTATAATTAGTTAAGTTTAGGAACTTATTATATACGAGATTATTATATATTGAACATAATTTATGTAAATGAAACTGACATCGCTTGAAAGCTAATTTTTTGAATTTTATGTTTGTGAAAACAATTTTTACAAGCTAATAATTTTGAAAGATATGAGAAGATTTTATAGGCCAAGCATTGAAATTGTATATCTCGCAATGATTATTTTCATTCGCGATTAAACGCTATTTAATGCTTTTTCTATCAGCTCTACATTTTTTGCATATTCTTTTTCCTACCTGAATGGAGATTTTAGTGACAGGGCAAATTTACACTCAATAAATTCTAATAATGTTTTGCAATTGCATTAATTATTTAAGTGAAATGTTGAATTAAGTTTAGCTATAAAAATGTTGATTAAAGTAGTGTGAAATATTGGTGCGATGCTCTGTGTACCTTTGATTGTTATAATTCGAAGATAAATAATAAGAGTGAATTCTAAGGTACATATAATTCTGAGGTAATAATTACTTTTTGGGTTATTAAATATTTATGTGGAGTACATATTATCATGTCAGAATATGATGTTGTTTTGGGGATGAGATTTTTTATTTTAAAAAAAATTATAGGAGAAAAATTGAAATTTTATTATTTGCACGAACCTCTCAAAAAATCAGTTTTCAATAACGCGTTGCCATCGCATTTACAAAAGCTCTTATTAAAAAAAGTAAGTTAATGACTACAGCAAATTAAATTTAGAAAATGTCATTTTGAGCACGTGATTATATGAAATAAATAAATTGGAAGTGCGATATTTTTTTTACACAAAAAATGCGAGATAATTTTCTTTTGATCGTTTGCAATACTAAAGTGACTCATTCAATGAAACGATTAAAATGAATAAAAATATAATTTAACTTGCACTAGCAAGCGGTGTTTGGCCGTTCTAGAAATTATGCTGTGACATGATACATTAAAATATCCATAGCAGATGTAATAAATTTTTATTTTATTTAAGCATTGATAAAAGCTAGTGCCTGAATGTTTTGATGGATATTTTTTGGACATATTTGATTCACAAGATTACAAATCCAGTTGTAGCAAGCTACGTATGATATTAAATAGAACATCAATGTTTAAGTAAAATGTTATATATATATATATATATATATATATAACATCTTTTTTTTGCGAGATAACAGTTTTGTTAAGTAGAGTCATAAATGTTCATAAATCACTGCAACCACTTATTTGGCAATGTTTAAGTCTATTTTCGCCTTCGATTAATCTTGGACACCTATTTTTTTGCATTTCTTTTGCAACTCGTTTTCCCTGAAGGAATAAAGTTTTGGGCGTGCCCTATCGAGACCATTTCTAATAATACTTGAAGGCTTCATTAATTAACAAAGAATTGAACTAAATGCTTCAGTAAAAACGTTTAATGATTCAGTCTGAAAGACTCGCTTACTGATTTGTTTATATTTGGTTGTTTGTCGCCATTTATCAATAAGTAATAACCGCGGCTCTTGTGTCACATACGTTAGTGTTATATATAGATAGATTTTATTACGGTGATCTTGGGAAACAAAGCCTAATGGTGATTTTTTATTTCATTAAACAAATCGATTCAATCAATATTGTTTTGGAAGTTGTGTTTCTCAGCATGGAGATTTTTTTTTCCAGTTTGTGAATATTTTCGAATTATTTACCCCCCCCCCCCATATATTTCATGTTTATAATTCATTCCAAATTTGAAAAAAAAAATTATTGAGCTTTTGATTGAGACAAGAAAATGCAATCGTCTAATTACTTTCAAGTGGAGTGAAGAGAGTACTCAAACTTGCCTTGGGTTGATAAAAGTAAACTGATCTCACCTGATATTTCGATCTTTTCTTTATTACTAATAAAGAAGATGTGTTGGTGCTTTAAAGGAGAATCAGTGGGATTAAGTTACCAAACTACAAAAATGTAATTTATAATTTCGGAACTGTGCCCTCTTGAAGCGGTTTTTTTTTGAAATTTTAATCAATTAAAAACTTAGTTAAGATTATTGTGTCGCACAGTTATTTTTCACCCAGTTTTAAATTTCGATTAAAAAAAAAGTATTTTCAATGACGTCAGTGTAATTTTTGTACGAATTTTTCTGAATTTTGGATATTTAAATAATTTTTTTAAAGTTAGAAAAACAGATTTTATAATTATTATGAACTTAAATAAAACCATTAATTTCAATGTTTCATCATATATTAAATCGTGTTACTTTTTCCATTTTCTAAAGTAAGAAAGACGAAGTCTACTTCATATCTGTATAATTTTCGTGAAGAATGAGAAAGTGAAGCTATCTTTATACATATAATTCTTCTGTGCGTGTCTATGTGACTAAATTCCTCCTAGACGGCTGGACCAATATTGTAATTATTTTTGTGTGTGTTCAAATAGATTTGAGATTGGTTTAAATTTACAAATTTTTAAATTATATTTTTTTAAAAAAATAAAAATTAAGCAAAATTTAGACGTTTTTTTGCGATTACTTCCGAAAATATCATCATACAAAAATGATTTTTGCATCAAATTAAAGTTCAAAAAATCATCTTTTTAATGATATCATTTTTTAATCTACAAATTAAATTTTTTTTATTTATAATGAATTTTTAAATAAATGTTTCAACCATATTTTCAACAATTTATTTCGTGCAAAATAACAATTTAATACGCACGAGCATGGTAAGAATTCATTTTTTTCAGCTTGTTGCCATCACCTTGACAAAAACTCTGAGAAAAAAAATTATTTACTACTGCAAATTAAATCCGGAAAAATGTAATTTTCAGCACGTGATTCGATGAAATGAAATAAATAAATAAGACATTTTCTAAAAAAATAAACGCAAGATAAAGTTTTCTATAATCGTTCACAGTATCTATATTAATAATTTAATAAGTCAATTTCCTTAAAGGAACCATGGTTTAATTCATGCAGAATATCCATTCAAAACCTACCCAACGGCCAATTTGTGAATCTTTAGTAATAGGCATAAATACTGTATAGCACTACAATTAAAATGTTCTTGATAAAATAAATAATTACTTTTTATGTAATCTGGGTCAATAAATGGTCTGATGAATTGTGAATTAAAAATTTTTGATACTCTACTCTGTGAGTCATATTTAATAATATATTTTTGAGGCACTAATATTTTAAATAGGAAAAGTTGGCTGGAAAAAGTATTAAAATTGACTGATTTATGAGAATTTGAATCTTACTATTCTATAAAAACGTACAATTTTAGGTTTTTCTATCCACCATTTATCCATTCCGGGACAATCAGTGCCCGGTATTTCCCCTATAATCATAATTAAATAAATGTGTTTGTGCATGTGTGTGTGTATTGTTGTTCTGCAGACCAGATCATATGATCTAGAGTTCCTAACTTGGCTCATATATACCGGAAAGTCAGAGAGATCGTTTTTCAAAATTTTCCTTAATTAAAAATTAAACTAAATGTTTGAATTTTTCACTATGAAATCCAAAAATATTGCAGCACAAAACTGATTTTTAAATTATTTTGAAGTTCAAAAAATTATTATTTTTTCTATTGTATCAGTTTTTTAATAATGAAATAAATAATTATGTGTTATGTAAATTGAGTCAATAAATGCTGAGTAATTATCAATTTACAATTTTTACATTTATCCTCTTCCCAGTGAATCATATTTGACCAAATATTCTTGAGAATCTAATATCCTAATTATAAAAGCTTTGCGCTACAATAAAGTACATCCATTTCTAAATTTGACCGATTTATGAAAGTTTCAATATCGCTAATCTATATAAATGATCTATATTAAATAACTTCGTCGACCAACTCAAACAAACCAATAATCTTAATAATAAACTTAAAACAATAAACTTAATAAATTGGTCAGATTCGATCGCAAAAGATATTAAAATTTTTTATTTAAAAGTTGGAGTGTAAAGAAAATTTGCAGAATTTGATTTTTTGGGACAAAAGAACTATCTAAAATTTAAATTATAATTTTTAAAAATAGTATAAAACTAAAAAAATTAAAATATCATTATTAACAGCATTTATATAATTTTAAAAATAAAGTTAAAAGCTGAATTTTACGATGAATCCTTGGAATTTTTTGTTGAATAATTCTTTGAGATATTATAAATTATTAAAATTACGGCTCTGCTTTCACTTCTCATACTTTTTTTTAAAGACAAGCCTGGATTCATTAAAAAAATGTCTTTATATTAATTGGAGTTTCATCATTTCCACTTTAATTTTAAATTAAAATTTTGGCACCGATAGAAAAAGAGAGATGAGAAGTACAATTAAACGGTACATCTTAAGGACTACATAATAGTATAAGTGAATTATATGATTGATGTTTAAAAATATTTTGCTGAAAACCCTGTTATGAGACAAAGTCACATAAAGTATTAGATGACATTTTAATGAGCATTAATACAGGTGAACCGGCTGGTAGCCAAAGGTGGCTAGTATTACTATAAAAGTTTGACAATCTGAAAGATGGAATGGAAAATTATGTTTTTAATATTATTTTTATACCATGGAACTTAACTTAATTAGGATAGCTCATATGCTCTTTGAATGAAACATAGGCAACGTCCTTAAGTTAACACGGCTTTAATTTCTACCACAGTTTGATGCTTAAACATATTTTTGTGAGGAAATAATAAGCATTTATGAATATGATATTTAATAGAAAGTGAATTATTTTAAGAAGAGCAGATGGTTGTCAAAGGTGGCTGTTTATTCAAATGCATGCAGATGCGGAAAAAAAAAGCAAATTCCAAAAGCAGATTTTTTTTTCAAAATCAGCCACTGATGCGGAGTTTACAGAAATGTGGTTTTATGTTGGATATATAGTTAAGTATTTATTTATTACGGAATTAGAAAGTTATATTCTAGAAATTCAATTTCACCTTAGATTCGACTTATATGTGGTAGTTTCCCACATTACTTATTACTTTAAGACCCTTTATATTATTGTATTAGATAAATTTGAGATGAGATGGAATGGTATGCCACCTAAACATTTGTCTTCCTCTTATGAAGTGAAAAAGTGCGATTGTCATTTTGACATTCAGAGAATGGAGAGATCAATCCAAAATAGCCGCTTATTGCTTTAAAATGGGATACAAACAGAGCTAAATTTAATTAAACCAAAAACAAATGCGAGGAAATCGCCTTGAAATTTTGTTCATTAGGATTAGAGATATTTTCTCTCTTTTCATGCGATATTGTAAAATTGCACCATTAATGTTAATTCAGTCACATAGTTTTTGACTTGTTGTAGTTCTATCTTTTATATCTTAATTTTATTGTCAGCGTTTTTATAGATTTTAATATGTATCAATGAAGAATATATCTTTCTGTTATTGATTCATTGATGAACTTATATTGTAAAAAGAACTATGCTCAGCATTATAGCTAGGGAATCATAAGAGTTGTACATAGAAACAATTGCAAATAAATTCATGTTAGATGTTAAAGTTTATAATGTGATATAGTAAGATACAAAAAATACTTTTTGTCCATTCTAAAATTATCCGAAACTAATTGTTTATATTGAGATAACAACTTATAAAAAATCATGAATTTCATTTTCGCAAAAGTGAGAAACTCTTCAACATTCTTCAAATGCTGATTAAGATGAATGTAAGAACAACTGACTTATGGTATATATGACTATGAAAAAGATGGCAACAAAAGATGTCCAAATGTATCAGTATACATGTGATCATTCTTTTGAAATCAAAATTATTTTTGATTTAAAATTTGTTATTCGTAAAATTTTTTCCGCCTTCATGAATTTATGTCGACAGGTTATTGTTAATTAAATGCTGTGTTAATGAGTGACAATGCAAGACATTTTAAGTTGATCCCTTTAATTTTTTTTTCTTTGAGAAGTACTAATTCTTCAGCTATTGCAGAGAACATTTATTAAAATTATTAAGACTGAATCTTTCTTGTTAAAACCGAAGCACAGAGGGAAAAAGGATTATGTCTGGACTCTGACAGGTCAGACAGCGTTATCTCTACTTTGATTGGCAGTCTGTGTGTGTCTGTTGGTTGTGAAAAGCAGCTCAAAGCCACGTTGACCTTGGTAGAACAGGCATGGTAGAAAACTTAGATATATATATATATATATATAAAGCCTTTTAGCAGTCGCTTACTTAAAGCGCAAGAATTTCATAGCAATTAAAACATTTTTACTCCATATAAATTATTACTTTTGAATATCTTTAGACTAAATATGTATATATACTATTATGTCACTTGTAATCATTACACTGAAAAGTCAGAAAAACTGGCATAGTAAGTCGTATGCAAATAATGGAGGTAGTCAAACAATCAATGTAACACAGTGATTATATAAGACAGCTAGCGTCTGAGGTGGTATTACATCGATTCTTGATGTTACAAGGGCAGCTATCAAGATTTAAGTAATTGTCAAAGAGGACGAATCATCGGTTCACTAGAGGTGGGGACACAATGGGATCGGTCCATAGAATTTTAGAAGTAGCAATGGAATTAGGATTTTCCCTCAAACATTTTTAAGGGTGTACCGCGGATATTAGTTTTCTGGTAAAACTTTAAATCTTCGACAGCGATGATTCCAGAAAAAGATAGTGACAGAATTGGATCATCGACAGCCGAAAGGAATCGTTATAACGAGATAGAAGTAGGACACTCTCAAATTGCCGCTGATTTGAATGCAGGTCCATCAGCAAATGTCGGCGTACTCACTGATATAGGCCCTAATTGATATGGGCTTTCGCAGCCGCAAAGGCATCTCGTGTATCATTGTTGACCCAGCGGCACAAAGCTCTGCTTGCTGCCTGGGATCACCAACACCGTCACTGGACTTGAATGATTAAAAAAATGTTGTCTGGCCTAACGACTCACGTTTCCAATTCTACCGTGAGGTGACCGTGTTGGGGCGTGGAGAAAATTCTATGATTCCCTCACGTTTAAAATGAAATCAAGCTGGTGGTGGGAAAATTCTAATTCATTGAAAATTCTAAAGCTGGTGGCTCTGGGCATATGCGTTTGGGATATGCCCAGTACCATCACATGTTTAATCACAACCATGTCGTTAGGTATGTTAATTCCTTTCTGATCGCCATTCAAATCCTGTATGCATTTCAACGAACGAATATAATTGCAAAATGATAATGTCCCCCCACCAATTGTTACATTAGGTTAATTTTTAGGTTAGGTAAGTGTCTTGAGGACCACTCTTCTGAGTTTCGTTCCCTCTCTTGATAACCTTATTTCTTTGACATAAGCATTATCGAACATATCTGGGACGCTTTTCAACGTGCTATCCTTGGGAAATGTCAACCACCTTGCACTCCCATGGCCTTGTGGAGTGACCGGCAGGAATCATGGTGGGAATTGTTTACAAAATATCTTAACAAATTAGTTAAATCTATGAAACGCCGTTTTCTGGCATTTTTGCGTGCTCTTGATGACTCTACACCCTATTAGATAAGTGTAACAGTTTTTATAACCCTTCAGTGTATTATTGATAAAGCTATGATTGCTGCCTTTTATTATTGCTTTGTAATGTTGTTGAAACCAAATAAAAAGAGACACTCTTTGGCAATAAAAGTATTTTAATTACGCTGTTTTGATAAAGAAAAACGAAACAAAATATGAAACACTTATTAAATAAGTTCGCTTGTATGTATGTTGCACAGCATATTTTAAATTATCTTTCTTCTTTCTCATTTCCTTCTGTGTCTCAACTACGTAAAAATCCACAAAATCAACAGAAGATCAGTATATATATATACTTTGAGAAGTCATGATTCAGTTCAGACTTCGGTCATAAAGGGAAGTTCCTCTGGAAATAAAGAAATGAAAATCCATATTCGATGTCTTCAACGAGCTGAATTTCGCTTGGCGCCATATTGGCTGAACGTTGCTCTGTACATACATTCATATAAGGCGGCGAAATATTACATTCATACCACACGGATTCCTTTGGTGAAAGGTTCTAGAAAGATGTACGTGACACTGTGCTTATCGATTCTATTCTATTACAGTTTCCAAGTTTGCATTCATGTCTACAGGAGTAGGGTTTTATAACAATCCTTTTGAAATGTTCGTTAAAAGGAGGTTTCTGTCTGACTTTGCACATAATTCGTATACTGCGTATTCGAAGGTGAAAGAAGCTTTAAAAATCTCCCATTAATGTCAAAAATTAATCGACGTGCAAGAAGCACTTCTTGATGACAAAACTGAATCAGGAACGTGTAGTTGTGTTGTAGATTTTCTTCTTTTCTATTTTTTTAAATTTCCGGAGACTCACAAACAACTGAAAAAACTTGCATAATAAGTCTCACCAGAGAAACAGCTGGCATATCATTCAGAAATAACAAGTCAATAAAATTTATTCAAGCTGCCATACGAGTTACAAATAATTCAATCAGGCACTCCAGCATAGACAAAATGATCATTAAACTACAAGGCGCTCAAAATATGCATACACACTTTGAGTGATTATTACATAAACAATAAAAAACATAAACGAGATATTTAAGTTTAACATTTACATTACTAATTTTAATCAAATTAATTAATGCATGTTTAGAATTTTGTCTTTAATCTATCCTAATTATTCACAACTATCATCCAGTGTATATTGATAATACTGGATGTGGAGTGAATGAGTGCCATTAAAAACAATTCATAAACTATTACTTTCCCTTCTCATTCATTATAGCTTGCATTTAGTAATAAAAATGGTTTCTTCAAAAAGAAATTCCTCAAAGTGAAATCTGATGATAGTGGGGATAAGACATTAAATTTTCTCTTTTTGTTCTAATCATCCATTCCTCGGAATTCTTTTAGAATGACCTTAAAATCAAAATAATTTAGTAGAATTGCTTTATCTTATCTCTTCCCATAGATTAATATCTCCTGAGTGTATAATATAATATATTCAACCTAAAGACCAGTTTAACTGCATGTACCATGAATCAGATTATACATTTAGCACTGATTAGTTTAAAACTGTGAAACAAAGATCTTCATTAGACGAATAATCCAATATTTTGACCTATAGAAAAATATTAATTATAAAAAATTGTAACGGTCAAAAATACAATTTAATATTAATCTAATTGAATTAATTGCGCAATTATTAATTTCATTCTGCATTATTTTAATTAATTTGAATCCCGAAATAAATATATGCTGTAGACAATTTATGTCGAAAATATTCATAGTGGGTATGCATGTTTTGAGACATCGAATACGTATTGTGATGGCTGTAGCTTAGTTTACGATACCGACGCCATGATGGCGATTGTTGGCTGTAAAAAACAGTGGCATCGTGGCCAGGTTTAAAAAAAAAGCCAAAGTGGCATTGTAAACTAGACTACAATCGATAATAACTTATGTACACAAATTATGACAAAATCGCCTTTGGAATCAGAAGAGGAAGGTGAAAACAGTTTAGCACATTTTTAAAAAATATATTATGCATAAAATAACTACATATATAAAAAACGAAAGTTTTGACATAACATTTTCAATAAACTTTTAATTTGAATCAACTAAATATAGTCTGACCATTTTTTTTACAGTAGTGATAAATTTTAAGTAACAGGAGCTAGAGCAGAAAACTTAAATAAATTATTAACACAGAAGAATATTTATCGAGTTTTTTTCATTTCTATAAGTATTTCAACTTCGATTAGCGTTGATTTCGTTTATGATAGATTATTTTTTAAAAAGTTAAATACATTTGTATGAAACAATGAGCATATTCTCTTGTAATATTATGTAATTCTTTATAGTAATTTATTTGACATGTGTTCTTATAATTAGAATAAATATTTATACTTCTCGATTATATAAATTTTCGCTTACATTTAAAAGCATGATACGAACGTCAACACTTGCCTTATTTGTTATGAGATTTAACATGGTTAACAGTAAATGGTTAGTGGATATTTTAACAGGTGGTAAAACTTTTCGCTCTTGGCATCGGAATCGATCGGCTTTCTTAAATCTAAACAATAAAAGAATAGAGCAGCTTTTCAAGGTGTTTGTAATTAAACTGACACTACTGGAGTGATCAGTTATTCGAACAAAAGGAATTGGATAATATATGGCGGAATTACTAAAACTGACATGAAATCGAAACATCATTTAATGAATTTAATGGAGAGGAAAAAATTTGACCCTGTTGTAATTTTTTCATTCAAACATTTGAATTAAATACAGCTAAATTTCGAAATGTGAATCCACAACTGCAAAAATAACAGAATATTTCAAAGAATTTGTTAAAGGTTCTCCATCAATTTATTTAATATTCTACCTAAAATCCTAATTTTTCCTAATTATATAAAACTGAAGCATGGAAATAACATCAAAAAATAAATTAATTCCATAAACTCTATTTCCTTAGGTTCTCCTTTTCTTTCAAGTAATAATCATGATAAAATATAATAAATTATTGGTAAGGTTTCTTCTAACTTAAAAGATGAATGCCACCTTTACAGTTTACCATCTATATAAGGAGTTCAAATTTGCGGCCTACAACAAATATCTTTATACCCCTGTTACCAATGCAGCATGTAAAAATAAATAAAGTTATAAAAACTTTAAAATAAAAGATTCATGATTTCATTTTAAAAAATTCTATCATATTTACTTATTAATAACGAATCTATGCAGGTAGCTTAAATTCTACATTAATGCAGAATCGATACATAATTATGTGTAAAAGTAATGACCGTGATTCAGTATTGCTAAGATTTGATGGTAAAATTAAGGTAACATGAAAGATGTTTGCATTTTACAAATATTTGCCTAATTTAACTTTTCAGAGGGTATAAGTTTCCAATGAGATTCTGGTTCATTGCCATTCACTCTGAACCTATTTTGAAATTAATCAGTAAAGACAAGATATTCCTCAAAAAATCAAATATAGTTGCAGAGCAAGGATGGCAAGTGCCAGAAAAGAAATATTAACTCTATTGTTGTCCTTGTTTATATTGTATTCTTGCAAAAAATTAGTTTTTACTAAATATAGAAAGTGTTTTTTTGTGACTTTTGTAAATTTAAACTTTATTAGTTATTTGAGTTTGATTTTCTTATGCTTAGTGAAAGATCGATTTGCGCAGATAGAGTCCATTTCCCTAGCAATTTTTTATTTTGTCTTTTGTATTAAAGTTCAAGTGTATGATTGCATAGTTGTAATGCTATTTCTAATAAAACATGCATACTGTAAATTCTTAATTAAGTGTGATGTAGTTGACATAGGATCATCAGACAAGTGAAATTTTACAGATTATCCACAAAATCACCCCCTCCCCACCAAAAAAAAACCCACGAAGATTTTTTAATAATTTATTTATAAAACTATGTTTTTTATGGTACTTGCCATGAGCAAACTTTCTGAGGTAGTCAGGTATCTAATTAGCCTCTTTTGTTTTGTAGTAGTGCCAACCAAGGCCAAGAGTACCAATTTTGCTACTCACTCATCACATTCGCTTGCACAGCTCCTTTTTACAGGGGGGGGGGGGCATGCTTACACACCTTACAGATAAAACACAGAAGAACAACCATGCCTGAACCTGGGGCATCCAGATCACAGGGAATACTTGCTACCCCTATGCCAGGAGGCCGGCACTCATGCAATTATAAAGGAATTAACAGCAACTTTCTGTATCAAAAAGATGTTGGTTTAAAAAAAACTAACGATAATTTGATTTTGATGTTCAAATACTCGTTTTTTAAAAAAATTGGAGATAGTAGTATTTTTAAGCACATTTTGGATTTGGTCACAGTGAATAAAGAAAGTTCATTGTAGCACAATTTATATAAAACGAAACCAATAACTTCTCCTTCTACACCGTGATTTATATATTAAGATAAAAGGACTAAATTTAAAAACTTAGCCAAATTATTAAATGGAATTCCGTACAAATACCTTCTACAAATATTGAATACGTCAGCAATTTGAGGTGTAAAAGACCCGAGGAAAGCTCCTACTCCTTCCCCAAACTGGAAGAAGTTTCTAGAATTGACTTAATTCAATTAGGGTGTTAAATTTTTACAGCACAAATACCTTATAGTCTTTTTTATTCTTTTAAATTTTATTAATTTAGAACATCACGCATAATAGGTTTGACTGTAAAGAGTATTCCTCAAAAGATGTAAAATATGTTTATAAGAGACATAATATGAAGTTTATTGTGCTGAATAAAATTCCCCGTTTCACAGCAATTTCCTGTTTTTCAATTAGTTCATTTTTAATTACTCATTTTTATTTGGATAGTATCACATTTTCATATTTCGAGCTAACACTTTATAAGGATTTCTTTTTCTTTATTTAGTTATCAGTTTCTTTGACAGGTCTCCGGTAACTAAAACACTGGGGATAGTTGATAATGCAAGTTTATTTACAAACACCCATCATACTGCATTTGCAGGTTTGAATTTTACTGAAGTCTAGTTTTAAACTTATTTGAGTCACAGGGATAATTGCATTTTGATAACACGAAATATTTAAGCAACATTTCATAACAGTACTCTGCAAATGGGTCATTGTTTACAGTTTAAATAACTTGTAGCATTTAAAATTAATTTGGAATATATATATATATATATATATATACACATCTTATTTAGAAAAAATTCCATCAATGAATATTTTTGATAACATTTTTATAGAAACAATTTAATTCCTCAATGTAAAAAAATTAACAAATAATTGATAGATTTTTTATTATAAAATTTCAATATAAAAATCAGATTGAGAAAATGACGAAATAAAACTTAACTAAAAGTAACACATAAAGACTCTTCAAAAAATTTTAAAAAAAATTACAGTAAGAGATTTTTTTATTGGTTTTGATTTCAGGAAATAATGTTTTTTCTAGGCATACTTAAAATGTTAGAGCTTTATTAAATAAAAATAATGGCATATGCAATTTTTACTGTTTTATACAAAATCCTACCATTTGGTTTAGGAAGTTAACAGCTGGAAATATGAGAAACACACTTCTACTCCGATAATTATGTCAAAATTTTCAAAAATTCTCTAACGTAAATACTATTAGATAAATCATTTACTAATCATTACTTTTATAATAATAAGCTCTATAATTGTATCCAATACTATTTCTTCGTCTCTTGAGATTCACTAGATTTTTTTTTAGCAAATAGCCTCAATGCAGATACACATGAATAGAAATGAATGAGATTACGTTATTTGTTTTTCAGGTACTGATCAGAGACGATGCCTAAGGATTGAAATAGAGAAAATTATGTGCGTAGTTCTTCTTCCCAATCTCAGGCATAGGCTGTCCTCAACGATTCAGTATGCAGCGACACTTTTTATAAATTCAAATATGAAATTTCATTGACTGGAATCTAGAAACCTAATCACCCGCATCACCAAGTCATGCCTCCTCGCCTCTTTGCCAGCATTATTAGAGAATGATCCGCCCAGTAGCAAAACGGACATCTACGGTTCGCAAAAGAAGAATTTTTAAGCATGGATAAAAAAATAATTGAAAAACAAAACAAAAGAAGTTTTGCAAGGGCAGTCGCAGAGTTTAATATGAGTTCCCTATCTGCTTCAAAGTGACGCAAAAAATCAAAAATCTGATATACAGGACACACTCATACACAAAAAAGGAGAAATGGGAAGATAAGTGGAAAAATCATATTTCCTTTACGTTCCCCTCAGCGTTTAGGTCAGAGGTTCCTGACAGCATCTGGTGATTTTTCAAGTATAAAAGCGGTTTGAGATTGTAAAACAGCATCTCTTGATGCCATCACAATCTTGTTTGAAAATGACAAAATCTGTCGGAGCAACATAGAATTAGATAAAAGAACACATGAGGGTGAAAATCGAGAATGAGGAATATGAACTTTTATACATATATGAAAGACATCTAAAATGAGATTCTAATAACTGCATGCATAACTATTTTTTCCGCTTATATAGTTGATTCTTATTCCCTTAATTATTGCAAGTGACCTCTTAGACTTTTTACAAAGAAAATGATAATGATATGAGACTTGAAGAGAGTTAAGTAATGATCATCGTAAAATCAAGCATGAGATATGTACTTATGTTATTGCACGTAAATAAACATGGTAAGGAGTTATACAATTCTCAGTTTAGTTCTGTTTTTTTATATTCAAAACAAATCAATGATAATTTCATAAAATAAATGATTAGCGAATAATTCAAGTTAATGAACAGATTCTGATCACTTATTCAGTGTTGGCAAGACAATTTGGTATATCTTGGCGTAACGGGCGAATAGTATTCTAAATTTCCACTATTTCATCTCAGCAACTGGTGCGATTGGTGACAGACACAAAGCAGGCAAGGGTTAGAAGAAAGCAAAACACCAGGAAGAAGTATTTTAGGAGGTCTATAGTTCTGGTTAGAATCATGAGAACGTTTCCGTCACGGCACCATTGCGGCAAACCATAATTTGTGACAGGTTAGTTCAAACACTAATGAGACTTGCAGAACTTAAATGGATTTTCAAAGGAGTTTAACCACGAAAAATCTTTGCTGTTAAACTGAAATCCAGTTTGTTGTATGGTGGTTAATTCACCTTCTAAGTGGACAAGGACTGCTCTCTAAATTCCCATTTGCACTGTCTTTGCTAGACAGTGTCTCAGATGCAGCAATAAGAGAATGTCAGAATACGTCTGGAGACTATTTTTATGCCTTCTGGTCGCATTTTCGTTGTGGCGACTTTGGCGTGGAATCGTCCGTCCTCGTCGATGAGCTCTGGTCGGTCTTGACCTTGTTTTTCACGCAGACGTAGACAGGCCGGTAAAGAACGACCGTTTCGCCTTCTTCGACGCATCCCATGGTGCCGTCGTAGACCTGTCCCAAGAGGAATTCTGGGCCAATGTACATACCTCCTTCCACATGATCGCAGCACATTTCTGAGGAAAAGAAAGCAGGAATTAACATTAACGTTGTAAGGGACTTGGAACCTTAAGCAATGAAAAACTTATAGTCTCATTATCGATATGTACTTACTAATGTGCAGGCATAGCTTATAAAATTTTACATCCATACTCACAAAGTTATATTATGCATAAATTATAGAATATCAGAAAGTTATGTAAATATAATAAGTTTTTTTTTATTTTTTTAATTACCGTCCAGATGAGATAAAATATCTTGTAGTAATATTCATTGACGTGCATTCTAAGCCATCATTCCAAAATTGATCAAATTCATAATTAATGTTAATGTTTATTATATTATAATGAAAGATTATTCATTACTTGCCAAATATTATCATATCATTAATAATATATTTTTAAATAAATCATGATGTATTTCAATCTTATGAGGAATCGAATCCATTGAAATTAAAGTTTCATTTTGTAAAAAAGAGTCCATTGTTGGTGTAACCGTCACTGAATTTTCCTTTTTCTCAGCAAATTAATAATAATTTAAGCTGAATTAGATGATTGGCCATGTAAGTTTTAATGCATATATTTATAAATGAGAATGGTAATTTGCTTACTATATTAAATATTATATTTTTTGTTTCCCATATAAGCTTTTTAACCAGTTCGAGTCCTCTTCATAATGCAATTTGCTTAAATAATGAAAAGTATTGAGTGGAAGGATCACTGGAATCTTATGGAATTAATCATCGTTTAACCTATATCATCTCTATAACATCAAAATGTCGCAAGTCAAATACAGTGTACTACAAAACATACGACATTTCTAACTAACATTTTGAATCATTAAAGATGTGCGACGTTTATCGACTATATACAACAATCCAATATCACGTACAGAAATTTGAGAGCAAATGTGACTAACCAATATATATGTTTTAGATCAATAAAATGTTTTGGTAAATTAACAGGCGGCGTTTGGTAACAAAAGACAGTTCAGAAGAATATTGAATTCCCTTCAATAATAATTTATAATCCCAATTCGGTTTCAAATATAAAATAATATTAGTTTATTTAACTTTCAAATTTAATATGCAATACCGAATGATAGAATTAAGTTTTCCTTGTCTCTATTCATTTTGAAATTAATGAAGAATGGATCTCTTGATTTTTTTAGGGAAAGGGGGAAATGCCCGTCGAGAATAGTTTTTGTTTAAAAAAATTAATGCCAATTGGTTATTACAATTGGTGACTTATCAAGTTGATAGCATAGAGAATGCTGCTTATTGTGTTAATTTTTTAAGTTAATCATACCATTATTTTTCATTAATAATATCTTAATTAAAAGTAATCTCGTCCTGTATCTCGAGTTAATATAATTTTAAGCAATTTATAATATTTACTCTGATCCAATAGCGCTTATTACATTACAAGCAATACCCGCGCGGCGTTGCCCGTGGCATAGCATCCAAGAAGAATAATTAGCTTTAAACTTAAGTCTATCACTACCCGATTTGACATGGGCATGTTACGCAACATTACACGAACATAAAAATTTATGTAGAAATTATCAAAAATAGCTACAAAACAATTTTTTAAAGCACACATTCAGAAATATTTTGACTGTTACGTAGATAAAAATGATATGTCCGTAGACAAAACACAGATGCTCATTTCGATATTGGATTTCTTTCTTTTCGGTGTAATGAGATTTGAATCTCTGTTTAAAAGCAGGCGTAAACCAAGAAATATAACGTACATGCATACCACAGCTCTTGCTATTTGCACATGTGCAGTTTGAGGTTTTCGGGCATGCATGGATAAATTAAAATCACAATTTTAAAATTCTTCTTTTTATTTTGACAAGATTTTAATGTACTAAAATCTTCTCCAATAAATGCTCTAGAAAATGGTATAAATATTCCCAATATCTGTTAAATATATCTCATGTTTTAGGGGTTCCAACGTACAGACACTTTGAGGAGACTTCATTTTATACTATGTATAGATTCACCACTTCTATAACTATTAGCAGCCTACTTTAATTCATATAAATTTAACATTTTATAAACTTCAATAATATTTGAAGTTAAAACTTTATGATTTTTCAAGTGCTGACAGTTACATCATTTATAATAATCCTTATAATAAATCTTTTACTATAGTATAAAAGATACATTATTTTAATCGTCGACAATCAGTTAGATTAAATTTCCAATAGTAGCGTAATAATATATCTACCAATTCCATGAGGTTTATTGTACTTGGCGAAACTTCACACATTTGGCGAGTTCCTGGCTAACAGAAAAAGGATATCTCATGCCAAAACTTATATTTAGCAAGAATGTTGCCCAACCATTAAAAATGTACCAAAATTTTTTGTAATGTAGAAATATTATTGTGTTAATAAGGATTTTAACCATCTATAAAAGATTAAAAATGAATGATTTGAAAATTTCTCTAAAGCTATGAAAGTGGATTAAAAATTGTTCTTTGGAACTCACCGTATTCTATTTTAGGTTGTTGATTCGAATTGGGAATTCTGAAAGGGCAGGTAGCTATGGTGATAGGGAAATTCATATGTAGATCATCACCAGATTTCTCCATCTCGACCCAGACCTGCGAAGAAAATTTGAGGAAATTTTATTGAAAATAATATTGGGTCTAAAAGTATTTTTTTAAAAAAATTAAGTTGCCCATATGCTGCTATAAAGAAATTATAAAATTTTCAGTCAAGTTTTATGTATAAAATGCAACCGATTACATTCTTTTCAATTTTTGAACGCAATTAGAAGATGGCAAAATCAAAGCTTACTTCATATGCTTGATTGTGTGGGTAATACGAATTATGCAAAGCAAATACTGTAGTCTTCAAATAAATTACCCATTCGATTACAGCGAATATTCACATTTCAGGTCCCTCCGAATCCGATAAAGAGAGCATGTTTGAAATTACATCCCTTTCCCTGTGAGCACGCTAACTCAAAATTCGAACAAGTAAAAACTACGAAATTTGTGTTGGGATGTTGATGTATTTATTTTTTTATATTATTTTGAACGAAGGTTTGGTTGAAATTGTCTAAAAAAGTTTATCCACTTTACCATTTAAATTTATGCGAGCATAACAAATAAATAAATATAAAGAATAAAAGATTAAAATGAAATCTGCTATGCATATTTCAGAGCATCATTTCTTGAACGACCAAGTACCACGTGCTCGTGCAAGTTAAATTATATTTTTTATTCATCTTAATCGTTTCATTGAATGAGTCACTTAGTAATGCAAACGATCCAAAAAACTTTGTCTCGCATTAATTGTTCTAAAAACTATCACATTTCTTATTTATTTAATTTCATATAATCACGTGCTCAAAATGACATTTTTCTTGGTTTTATTTGCTGTAGTCATTAACTTATTTTTTTAAATTAGAACTTTTGTAAATGCGATGGCAACGCGTTATTAAAAGCTGATTTTTTTTGACGTGCTCGTGCAGATAATAAAATTTCAATTTTTCGCCTACGGAATTTTTGTGTACCTCATTCCCAAAATAACATCATGTTCTGACATGATAACAAACACATTAGATGGAAGAAATTTTGTAGAAGTCTAATCATCAGATTCATTAAACTGTAAATTTTTTTTGAGATTCCAGTACTCTTAGAAGATAATATATTTTGGTATGTCCATTCCGAGATATTGAAACATAATTGATCATAAATGTAACATGCTGGAAAAGTTGAATTCAGTTTAAAGTTGAGATATTAACTTTTCTCTACTGAATTTTAAAATGGACCAACCAAACAATAGAGAATTAACATCTGGTCCTATGCGAAGAAGGTTAACTAAAGTATATTTGTGTAGAATACGAAAAAAATGAAGTTTGGAGTCATAAGTTGGCTGAAACTCCTAGATAATACTACATGATATTTAAAAATCCTTTTTAACAAGTTAATATTTGTTGATTTGTACGGAAACTATAAGATATGTGAAGAGGCTTGAAAACCACTCATTAAAGGTAAAGGGAAAATATAGTATTACAAAGGGATGCTGTACGATTGATAGAGTGGTAGGCATTCTTTCTGATACTCGGTGGCTCATACAATAAAAACAAAAGAATCGAGACGGCTACATTCATGCAAAGAGTTTTCGAACTAGAAGCAGAAAATTGTGTTTTTTATCAACCGCAACCGCGAAGATGATACTTTGTATTTCCGAGGAAATATTCTTAAGGATATTCTGAAAATATTCTCTGCCTGTCGTGAAAAGTTTATGAATGAATGTCTAGCATTAAGACATATTATATATACATAAAATGTGCTAATTTATTTCTTTATTTTAGATTTAATTAACTCTAAATTATAAAAAAGAGAGGATTTTCTTAGATTTCTATTTTATTTACTTGCAAACGATATCAGCTTGAAATGGGTAAAAATTAATCAGAATCAATGCTATAGTCTGATTCTGTAGACAAATTTTATATCGTTCCAATGAAAAAAAAATCCTGTTATTTTTTCTAAAAAAAGGAAGGAATTAAATTAAAATTATTTAATATGAAATGAAATTTAAAGTTGTTGTTCCATGTTGTGACCTGTTTAATGAAGGATGAAGTTAAATTTATAAATACAAATAAATTTAATGTATGTGAAAAAGTGGATGTTTCTTATCGACCGTGGGGTTTTACAATTTGTAGATATTTCAAAATCTATTTGGGTATGTTTGATATGACTTTGCTAAACAATTGAAATGTATACTGTATATTTTTAATGAAAGATTGTTGTACTTTCTAACGATTTTCCTTATTTTTTTTAAAAGTAAGTTTATTTCTTTATAAAGCATATTCTGTGGTAAATAGGTATCCAACATCCACCATTGCAAATATAGATTTTGGAGGAAAAAAAAGCAGTTAAGGCGGCAGTAAAAGAATACAGGGAACTATATTCTTCAGCGAAATATCCTCAAATGAGATGAAATAAAAAAAACATTTTAAAATATACTTGCTTTGAAATGAAGAAAACTTCTGTAAACATTTAAATGGCGTATTTTATATGACCCTATAAGATAATTTTGCCACTTATTTTACTATTTTTGCTTCAAATTTGCAACAAGCTAATTCCTCTTATGCTTCTTGAAAAAATCATAGAAAATATAAATTAAATTTTAAAAGAAAAAAAAATCTTTAATTGGTAGTAATAGAACAAATATAACTACAGATTGTTATGAGACATTTATAAACCTAGTAATATTTTTAAAAAGAGTTTTCAAAGTATTACCCAAGAACTGACTAAAAAGTAAGGTGCATTTCGCATGACTAAATTGATTCCATTAAACAAATTCTCCATTGGTTTTCAGTACTATTTGAACCTTTTTAAAAATATATATTATGGTAACTATCCGACGATTTTGTTTATATTTTTAGTAAACTAATTCCAAATAAAATACGTTCACCATTATAATACATATCTTCTAAAGAAAAGAGCTTCTTCAAACAGTTATAATAGAATAAATGGAATTCCATTTATTGCAAAACAGACGATATTTTTAAAAGTACTTATTTTGAAATAAAGATAAATATTAAAAAAAATCTATAAATTATTAAGAAAAAAAGTCAAGTTCATTCGTTTCGATATACATAAAAACGGACATTAAAAATTTTAAAATGCAACAGAAATATCGGGTGAGTAATTTGGGATATAGTTTTCCGAAAAACTCTTACCTGTATTTTATTGCTTTCAATTCAGACTTCCAGCTATAAAATCAAAGTAGGAAGCAGATATTTCGGAACTTTACCAAATTTTAATCTACTAAAAAGCGTTTTGATATCTTTTGGAACGAGTGTTCTTTCGTTCTACGAAAGATTAGGCAAAAGAAAATTTGTTCCTGTCAGAATAAAATATTTCAATTTTTAAGAATTCGGATATTTATTCCTTTTTATTTTCTCTTTTATAATTGAGATTTATAGATTTTTTTCTGTTCAAACGGATAAGCTCTTTGAAGTATGAATGCAAATTTTTTAAAAAAGTTTCTGTTTAAATTTCAATTAAATTTTTTTAAATGAAATTTTTGTATTTTTAAAATAAAATTTAGTGTTTTATTTTTATTGAATGCTATTTAATACAACAAAAAATATTTTAAGTTTAAATTTTGCAAGATTTTGTTAATTATTAAATTATTGTTGTATGATTTTGATTTTCTATTATAAAAAACAAAGAAAGGGAAAAATTTGAAATCGTCAAAACTTCCAAATTTTTGATTTATCTTTTCCTTAAAAAAAAGAAACATTTTTTTTTGAAATTGCGACCTACTTAGGAACAGAATATGTCAACTTAAAAAATTAAAAATTGAAATTTAGCATGTAATTTTAACAGTTACTCTCTATTAAATTCTGCAATTGAAATCTAACTCCAAACCAACTTCTCAATAATTAAGAAATGTCAATTCATGATATGGTTGCCTATAAATAAAAGAAAATGGTATTTTACAAAATAATTCTTTTTATTTATAAAAGTAATAAAAAAAGCGAACAAAAAGAAACGCTCACAATGTATCTTTTAGGCCAAGATTAAATATAAAAATCGAAACAAGCTTCAGGAAGCTTTCGATCAATTTCTACACGATATTGGCAACAGTTGTTATTGTTTCGTGTAGTTTCATTAATCCACCTCTATTTTTAGATCCCTTCTATTAAGTCTGAATCCACGTGCGTCTAATTATTTTTGAACTAAGAAACTAAATTATTTATTTCGACGAAGTTGCATTATATTTTTTTCAATGTAGCAATATTGATAAATGAATAACGTTTGAAATAACATAATAATAATAATATGCATTAGGTTGAATACCATATTTGTACCTATTTATAAAATTTCATACTCTAAATAAGCGTTGTTACAGTATGTTTTAATCGTATTATACCAGAAATTACTAAAATGAAAATTCAGCAAAAAGATGAGCAAATAATATAAATGCTAATAAAAAATCTTCGTATTATAATTAAATCATACTCGTGATGCATATGAAATAAGAATTAAATGGAATAAGGAAATCAATAAACAAAACAATTGTCACAAACACCCAGATTATTATTTTTTTTTATTAAAATATTGATAATTATAACAATATTTTTTTCACCCGTTTTATCGTTGTTATCTTCTAATTCTTTATTTCTTTTTTTGTCAGTCATCATTTTATTAATTTTTAGGAAGTACGTGTTATCAATATAATTGTTTGCTAATGTTCTGAAATGTTTACCACAAAGATTAATCATTTTTCAGACCAAAATGATCCATTTCCCTCCACTCCTCATTTTGCTATGCTCTGAATAATAATTCTTTAATTTTGTCCATCCAATAATTCTACATTTTTCAACATTTCGATTAAAAACAGACGATTTAGAGCATTGGTTTTAGTTAATTTTTGAATAATATGCGAGTTACTTAGCATTAAT
This sequence comes from Argiope argentata, assembly GCA_026289955.1. Lineage (NCBI taxonomy): Eukaryota > Metazoa > Arthropoda > Arachnida > Araneae > Araneidae > Argiope > Argiope argentata. The sequence goes on along the minus strand of JAOUZG010040215.1, from coordinate 11,455,744 downwards.
CCTCTTATGTATAAGGCTATCTTCATGTTTGGACACGTAATTATTTATTTATAACCAAACATTAGAGATTACAAACAGCCTTGAACTAAAATTTCTAAAGTTTTCTTTGAATTCTTGCCAGCAAGTAGATCATTATCTTGACTGTGGATATACAATGCGAGTTTCAAAAAATTAACAGATTTCTGTTTTTCTGAAAAATACAAACTGCTATAAATTTAAAAGGGGAATAATTTTTAAAAAGGTTGTTATTTGTTTAACAAATCTTGTGACATTCAAATTAAGCGCTTATTTATTTGAATATGCTAATGGGTTGAGATTTTGTGTTTTTAGGCTGACTGAGGGCAAATTATTATATATGCTTTTATATTTTTTCGTTTTAAATTTATCTTATGGAAGTTTCAGAAACATTTAAAACTTTTGCCATCATTTAAAAAGTTTTCTGGAGCAAATTTTCATACTTAAAAATTTATTTTCAATGCTGAAGGGGGAAGTATACTGAATTATTTCTTAGAGTTTGAGAAAAACTGGTTCAATTCACGTTTGAAATGGATGGGGTATTAGTTGGATGCCAAAATAGTGGACAAAGATATGTTGTATAGATTTTACTCATAGAAAATACTTTTCCCGAAGAAATTAGACGCAGATGCAGTTGAATTTATAAAGAACAAATCACTCAGTTTTAAGCCATTGTGAACACAAAATTTGCCAAAAGAACAAATAAAAATTAACTTAAGAACACAGAATAGAATTTCTCACAATAATTTAAGGCAATCGGTATAGAAAATAAGCAGAGTGCAAAAGTATACTTATGCAAACAAAACTATTTATCTACAATATAGCGATCAGAATAAGCCAAAAAATACTAGAATTCATCTGCTTCATCCAGATTTAGTTCTATATTATCAAGAAAAAAAATAATTCTTAATTCTTTTTTCTTCTTTTTTTGTGCTAATTCAGTTGCAAGCCATTTGAATATTTATTTAATTTATAGCAATTTGTTAAGACATGGATAACAAGGCAGATTCATCCTTACTGTTGAACGTTTATTCATAAATTAATATTAAAAAATGAGGAATTTTTTAAAAGGCTATTCGAAGAATTAAAAAAAATGAAATTTTACTCTGTACAAGTAATATGTCACTGAACGAATGATTAATAACACTTTGCACCCAAATAAATTTCATCGGATAAAAACTGTCGTTTTACATAAGATAAATGTCAGAATACCTGGATGTTTTTAAAGGGATAATGAAATGTTTTTCGTATGTTACTGACTAGAAATTATAATTTTGTATCATATAAATGGAATTTGTGCAGCATTTAATGTTATATAATAAAATACCAGATTCTCCGAAAAATGTATTTGCTCTCTGTACTATCATTAGCAAAACCCACAAAAATTACAGTAGAAAACCTGCTTCACTCGACTGTTTACAGTTCATGTGAAGTGGTAACTCCTTACTCTCAGTTTGATGTTTCAGTATCTGATTCTCTAATATTTTACATTCAAAATTTAAAATTTTTAAATTTTTATTCATTTATTGAAATAACTTCAAATGAGATTCATCGTTGTCTTTGTATCAAGTTTTATACTGTCAATATTCGCTTATTTAAGAAAATGTTGTACAAGATTCCGCTGGTGAAGATAAACAAAAACAATGGCATGTACTGAAAGAAGTATCTGATTATTTATAAATTTGATTTTAAATAAAGCTAGCTATAATTCAAGTTTCCTTGACAGATTAATGAATAGGTACAAACTGTAATTATTCTTTTGTCAAACAGCGGTAATGAAATATGTGTCGCATACATGATTTAAATCCCTCTCCTCGGCTTTGTGAAATGCTGATTAATTGGGAATATTGCTTATACGTTTTGATTTTGCTTAGTTTAATTAAATTTCTGATACATGATTTTAATCTTATTCCTGATTTCCTTAACAAAATATTTTCAAGCATCAAACTGTGACAAGTATGAGAAATAATTTAATATCTTCATATCTGATATGTTTATTGTGTGCATAAATTTTCATGGAATCGGTTCCTATAGCTTCATAGAGCTATTAAAAATATCCCTGGATGATATTTCAAATTTCATGTTATCTTTTCTGATAATGTTATTTCACTTTCTGTTTCCTTAATTAAATTCCGAAGATAATTGGTAGATTTTTCATCTGCTTGGCGTACAAAAACGGAAGAAAACAGCACAATAAATAAATATTTCACAGAACAATGGAAGCGGATCGAATTTTAATGTTATAATAACAAAAGATATGTTGTAAGTTCTAATTAAGATATTTTTTAAATATTATTAAAATTATAAAAAATATGTTCTGAAATGCAATAGACATCCATAAAAAATAATTTTAATCTTTAAAAATGTTGAAAAATTTATTTAATGCAATAGTTTTAGAAGTTGAGGTGGAAAATCTCGAAATCAGGTTTAATTTGTAAATAATTAGTTTAATTAAAATATTAAAAAATCCCGAAATAGACATTTCATCCTCCAATTATATATATGCTCAGTTTGGTTATGATAGTATAATTGGTCTGTCTTGTAGAACACGCACGCACGCACGCACGCACGCACGCACGCACACGCACGCACGCACGCACGCACGCACACACACACACACACACACACACACACACACACACACACACACAC
>JAOUZG010040215.1:11439361-11453067 GCA_026289955.1 Argiope argentata | reverse complement strand
ACACACACACACACACACACACACACACACACACACACACACACACATTCTTAATATTCTTAAATTATTCTAAACATATAGAAAAACAGTGAAGCGGAAAACGTGGTCTTCATACTTTCAGAACGTAATAAATTTGCAAGAGTCTGCACACTCCTATGAGCGTGGGTGGCATGACGGGGACTACAAGGCTGGAGGAACTGTCGAACTTCGATCTCGTGTTGGGACTGATGGGGTCTCCCCTGTACTCCAGCACCGTATGGTTTATCTCCTTCGTCATGCCCAGGACTCCTCGATCGATGAAGAACTCCACGTACTAGAAAGAGAGAGAGGGGATCATTTGAAGTATTTACGTCAGTTGGTCAAGTTAGGACATGGAAACCAATAAACATGCCACAAATGAAATACTTCAGTATGAAAAGTGCTATAACAATTACTGCTTCCCCTCTTGGAATTTGTATTTCAATTTCCTTGAAATATGCATATTTTTCGCATCTTATAGCTCTAAAATGAGAATGTTAAAATTTCAGCTGAATTCCTAGAATTCTTGCCTAAATTCACATTTTACCTTGATTCATTCTGGAATTTCGAATTATCATCCAAACACTTTTCCATTTTCTTAAAAATATCAGTTTTGATATACTTATTCGAGTTCTTTTTCATTCGCAAATTTCATAATGAAGATCACTCAAAGCAGGTTTCTGAATTCTAAAGATGGATAAATGAAATATGAAAAATCTATATTTTATGCTTGGTGTAGCATGAGCAAAACTGGTTCTTGTACCTTAAAATTCAATACAATCAACCGTTCAGAAGTCTTACAATGTTTATTAATTGAAGCAAACATATTTTTTCTGTTCAGCATTTTCGATCAAGTTCATAGATATTTAATTATAAAAAGGATTAGGTTAGGAAAAAATGCTTTGTCATAAGGAAATAAGTTGCACAATATTTTGAAAGATCATTTTCACAGATGTAATATTTAATATGATGTAATGGGAATATAAGCCTAATCTGTGGAGATGCACCCTACATGGGTCCATTTCCTGTATTGTAGTGACTGATTTTAGTTTAAGTCATATTCCATTATTTATTTGTTTTACGAATTAAAAGGTTTGACTGTCCATTTCCAACTAGTTTCATCGATCGTGTTAAAGGCGAAGGATAAGATTTTGCAGTACTTTGTAATCCCCCCCTTAAAACAACGCCATAAGCTTTACCGATGCCCGACATCTGGTTATTTCAATAGAATCTTGGAAATTGTAAGTGATCGCCAAAGCAGACTGAACATTGAGCCATCATTTAGCGCTGCTAATAGCACTCTTTTTTCACTACATAATTGATCAACATGGCCCTTCTCTATATTGACTACGAATTGGAATGAGAATATTCTTTGGAAGAAGCAACATATATGCTTATCTGTAGCAAAATTATTTCATTAATATTGTGACAGGCATAGGTGACCACAAAAGAAAACAAAAAAATTATTTTATTAAAACCTCACCAAAATAATAAATTACTAATTATGTTCATATATCCTTTTTAATAAAACTGAAAACTAATAATCCCTTTACAACCAAATTATATGAGATCCTATATCGATCAATGTATAAAAGGAAGATTTAGGATTATTTATCTTGCTATCAATTATATTATTATTCATAGTTTTTCTGATTAAAGGATTAGTAAACTCGATGCTGAGGAAGTAGAAGTAATATATTTTGAGGGAATCCATGTAACTTCAGAAATAAAGGAGGTTCAGATGTTCAAAAGTTTTGTGCATTCCTGAGAGATATCTAAAGACCACAAAAATCAACAGGACTGGTGTCGGTACGAAGTGAATTCTTTGTCTTGCAATGACCATCACATAATAACACCCGAAATTCGAGGAGATATTGCAATTTTCTTATATTTTTGTCTCACTAAGCTGGGACATTTAATACTTGTATTTGGGAAATACAAAAAAATATATTGAAACTTTAATAGCGAGAACAGTTTCACCTGTACAAGCTTGAGCCTGATCCTGAGCACCTCGTCGCTCTGGTTGTCGATATCAGCTTTCAGCCGGATGCTTTCCCCACAGCAGTACGCTGATCTCTCCAGGTTGCTACGAACGCTCACTACGCCTCTGCGACAGCACAGACAACAGGTGGCTCTCTGGTCAGCACCCATCAGTGGTTTCTACGAGAAGGAAAAAAAAAAATCAAATGTTATTTCCTACATGAAACGGATGATGCATAGTATCTCATAGCTTCTTGTACAGACATATGCTGTTCGTAAAATATTTAACACATTTTGTGGGGATATCATATTGTTACAAGCGGGTGAGGGCCACGAAAACGCACCGAAGTTGGCGGCGTTTGGCGAGGAGTTTCGCGCCAGCCGGGTTGGTTTGGCGAAAGGAAAAGTCTGGTAGCCGTTGGATCCTTCATGAAGCGGCGCGTTGCTACTCGTGCTTTTGGGTACACGCTCAGTCGGTTATATAAGGGACGGTTTGCCTTAACCTGGAAGTCAGTCAGTTAGTTTTTTCCCTCTCGGAAGAGAAGCGTCTCGCTGAACTAGCGGATTAGTGAGCTGTGTTTGTGTTTGCTGTTAACGTAGTGTTAATGAGCTTGCTGTGATTTACTGTTTGCTGTGCTATACGATAACTGTTTTGAAGTCTGTGTTTATTGTGCGTAAGACTTGCATTTACGCTGTAAGTGACTGTTGACTGCTGGATTGTGCTTATCTGAAGTTTTAATTTCTCAAGTCATCCTGTAAATAGCTGTAGATAAATTTGTTTGTGATGTCCTCAAGTTAAGCCCATTCAATCCGAACCCGCTTCGCTAAAAACGTAACAATATTTATCAATATACACAGCAAAATGTTATAAACAAAAATGTTTTGTAATGAAAATAAACTGAGACACAAAAACTATAGCAAACTGAACATACAATAAAACTCTCCTCAGTCATAAATCTTGAAATGCTCAATGCAAGTTATTAGCCTATATTGTATGAGTCTACTATTTGGATCATATGTGGAAAGGTTAATTCCTTTTTAATTATAATGTTAAGCCCATTTTAATGGACATCATCATTCTTTATTTCAATACTTTCAATAATTTAAGGAAGAACCCAAATTTCCATAAATATTCAACTATTATCTATTCCAATTCTAAGTATGTTTTCTGTTTCTCCCCCATTTTTATTCTAAAAGTTTATTTTGATTTTTCCTTGTAGTAAATTGAGAAACGATCGTCCATAAACGTTTATACAAATTCTTATGGAACTGTTTTTTTTTTCACTTTATTCAATGAAAATAATTTATATTAAAATTTAATAAATTATTAAATGAGACATGTCCGTTCATCTCACAAACAATGAATCTTATCCAAGATTCAGGAATTTTATTTTGCGAGACAATGCGACCAGCAGAATTTACGTTACAATTGCAGAAACACAAAAAATAAAATGTTTTTTTTTAATAATTTAAACAGCATATTTTTTATGTGATTGTATTAACCATAAATACATTTCTAATTAAACTAAAATCTTAAATTTGGTTCTGTCCTTTATACTCACGAGAACTCACTACTATTTCAAGATTAATATGTACTTCTGTACTCGGATCAACTTAAGATTTTTTTCTTAATCCGTTTAATGGTGTTTTGAAAAGGCAGAACCCTGCTTAGTTTAATTTACTTTAGTAATATTACCGACACCTTTTTAAAGCAACTCTAGGGACTATTTTGGGACGCACCTCATAATTTTGAACCGTGGTCAGATATCGAGGACGACAAATCTCTTGATTGTAGTAGCGCCAACTAGTGGCCAAGAGTATGACGTTTGCTACAAAATCATCACATTCGCTTGCACAACCCCCTTTTTACAGGGAGGCGCATACAGATACCTTACAGATAGAGCACTGAAGAACAACCTTGCCTGAACCGGAAATCGAACCCGGGACTCCCAGAACACGAGGAAGACGCGCTAACCCTATGCCAGGACGCCGTCATATTTTGATCTTATACAAGGTTAGGGAACCAACTATTCCTTGCAACTATTGTTTAGGGACAATATATTGTAATTAACAATAAGACGAATAAATTAAAGCTATTTGTACTAGATCGTGAGAGACAGCCATTCTCGTAAACATTGTTTGGATTAGAAACAAAAATATGACAAATAAAAGAATTAGAGATGCTTCCTAACCTTGTTCATATTCCTACGAAAATCAAATGTGCCATGTAGCTAATGGAACATTGGTATCAACAATATAATAAATAGAAATGTATTCGGTCTTATTTGTACTAGGTAGCGAGAGTTCATTATTCCTTTCATCTAATATTTGTTAGTGAATGTTGGTAATAATAATACAACAAATAAAATTGATATCCCTCCCTTGGCATGCATCTAGACGTCCAATAAAAGAAAGGGAATTAATAATATAACATCTTTAACTGAAAGGACTTGCCCCGGACTAACACAATTACGTGAAAACTGCGCCTTCGTTCCTGAATTCTTATTACAATTTCTGTTCCTCCATCTGCCGCATTTTGCATTCACGCAAGAACTCGTGAGTTAGCACAAATTTAATTGAATTTGGTGAAACCGCCTCGATCGATGATGGTTCGCATCCGGTTCCACTCGCTTTCCCATTCAACGCATCCGATATTCAGACACACTGGATCTTTTTCTCGGTTCCAGATTAAATTTATTGAACCGAATCTGTTGTCGGTTCACGTTCTTGAAAGATGAGGGCCGATGCAAGGAACGGGATGGGAGAGGAAAACAGCTCCATTTTTGGGGTGGAGATCTTTCGTGTCACGTTTCTTGACATTGACTACTTCATTTGCAAATGGCCCGTTATGGAAAAAAAGAGACATGCTTTATTCTTTTTGAATTAGATTTTCACTAGTCTGGAGAGGTGTTGGAAGGAGATTGAGGGTAGAATTTCGTGACTAGGGTCGGCAAAGAATGCTAGGAGGAAAAGATTAGATAATTGGTTGCTATGTCTTAGAATAATATCGAATCAACCATAAAATACCGTAGATATTTTTTTATAAGAAACTCTATATGATATTTTCTTAGGGTGGCTCATTCTAAGCTAAAATCTATTTCAGACATACGCTGAAATTGTCCTTGTTTGAACAATGTTGGAATATATATTTTCATGAAATGACATATCTTTAAGTCTACGATATAAAATTTTCCAAGATCATGTGTTCTACAAGATTGACTCTATTTCTGTTTGCTCTTATGTTTGACTAAGAACAAAAATAATTTTTACTTTCCTATACATAAATTACAGAAAGAGAAAATATTGTGATAGTAGAAAAACGCAAGATTCCGACGGATTTCCTATTTTCAGATTTCCTTGAGTGCGAAAAATGCATTATTGGAAAACAACCGACTGTCTGTCAGCCTATAACAATGGTTACTCAAAAACACTTAAAGCTAAACGAATGAAATTTGGTATACAGTCCTTACGCCAAATTGTTTATTTCTATCAAATTTTAAGCAAGATCCATTCAAAAGAAATCTGTAAATGTAAATTTGTTTGATTGAAAGGTAACCTGCAAGCTACAAAAGAAAGATGGCTAGATGGATAAAATTTGTTGCTGTTACCAATGGCACTTGCCATGGATAGGCGTGCTGATGGCCGTCAGATATTTTAAGCCGATTGAGTGTCTGTTGTTTTTCAGTAGTGCCAACAGTACGACTTTTGGTACACATTCATCACATTCACTTGCACCGTCCCTTCTTACAACGGGGGGCACATTCACACTCCTCACAGATAACACTGAAAAACAACCATGCCCTAACCTGGATTCGAACCCGGGACGTTCAAATGACGAGGAAGACACGCTACCTCTGTTCAAGGACGCCGGTTTAGAAACCTATAAATGCGATTACTTAATAATGCAACGACTTAAATATATAAAATTTGGTACGAAATCTTGTGACTACAATTGCGGATTCGTGTCAAATTTTTGTTTCATTCCTTTGATTAAAACTCATCTGTAACTCAAACTGAATTTACGGATACTATGAAGGGATTAATCGCCAAAAGACACGGCATGCACGATACTATAGATTCAGTAGAAATGCTAAATTCATGACAAAGGTTAATATTGGGTAACTATTATACGCTAATTCCATGAAAGACGTTCTTTGGGAAAGTAAATTTATTAGGGAGAATGCGAGAATGTTTACGATATACCTATTAAGCTGATTTTGAGTATACCCGTCATCTGTGAGCATGATAAATCAAAAACCCTTTGAGAAAGGCTGATGAAGTTTGATTATGGTCTTATGGTCATCTATAGATCTCTTCCAAATTTTGAAAGGCATCCACACCCAAGATTTTTATTTATCCGGCTGTGCAAGTACAAAATAATTCGATAGCTTCAAAACGTTAAGGGTTGGTAAATAAAATATGATCCTCATGTTTAGCATCTAAAATGTATATTCTTTTTAAATGTTGAATCAAATTTGACGGAGGCTTGACCAACTGTCTATCTATTCTTTCTCATGTAAGTAAACACGAAAATTCAAAAACTCTACGATTTAAATAAATGAAGCTTGATATGCATTCTTAAAATTAAAAAAAGTGTATCTCAGTATTAAATTTTGGTTTTATTCGATAAAAAGAAAGGGTGTCCCAAATATATTCCTGCCGCGAAGTTTTTTAATGCGTAGCCTAAAGCTCTAATGTGGGTTGCTGTTAAAAACCCGTGAGCACCCGTGGCACCTATGGTTTTGCCTAAGATCTACAATTTCGTACGGGAATAGAAGGACTGATAAAGCCTTTATTAGGAAGAATGCGAGAAAGTTCCGTGGAGATCACTGATGTCGGTTGATAAGGAAGATTTAATTAGGCAAAATTTAATTCTAGGGATCTCAAAGAGAGATAAAAAAAACGGCGCAAAAAGTAGAATGTAGACTTTTTATATTAGATGCACTTTAAACTGGATCAGAGAGGATACTATTTTCTTCTCGGAAGACGACCCTTTTCCGGGCTCTTCAAAAGGTTCTATCAATTTGAAAAAGACCAGTTCATTGTGGTGGGATGGGCACGGCACTTCATTATGCTACTGAATGCATCCTCACAATCTTCTGACATATGAAAAACCCATCATCACGTCATGAGCAAGGATGGTTGAAAAGAGTCGCCAGAAGTTTCCTCTTCAGACAAAAAATTCATAGGAAAATGAAATTTATTAGTGAAAATAGTGATATTTTCTTACCTCCCTACATCTCAACATCAAGTGTCATACTCACAAAGACCAAGGGAAAAAACAAGCAGCACAGTCTCTTATCACACATTTGCATTCATAAATTTCAACCTAACAGGGTTTCTCTTCGTGCCCATCAACCAAATTATATTCCATTTGATTTTTATACCTGCATCTTCATCTACTATGTCATAAAAATAAGTGAACGCAGAATTCATGTATATTTTCACACATTTTTTCTTTCAGCATATTATTATTATTACTAACTATTTTCCAAAGTTGAGGATCTTTATAAACAGTTTCATCTCAATATCATTTCTCATATGCTTGTAAATTTTTGCTATATTTTTTTCTCTACTGTAAATATTGGATTTTAATTCTTCAGAAATTTCTTTCCATTCCAAGACCATTGCCACAATACTCATTTAGAAGTAAAATTTCGTTAAAAATAATCGATAACTTAATTAAAAAAATATTACAATATCGTACCATCTCTGGCAATGCATAACTATAGGTACTTTATTTCCTAATTCTAATGCATTAGAAAGTGAGTAGGAAATCGAATACAGAGTTCCACCCTTTCAAACACAATTCATTTTACGTCAAATAAAAATTTTACCCCTTAGTTTGCTGTAAAAAAAACATGCAAAATTTGAAAATATGAATTTTTAAATAAAATTTTGTAACTGTAATAAGATTTAGGTTCTTCTTTCTTCATTCCGTAAAAAATAGTATTTATTTCGATTTTTTTTACCTCCATAATTGGCGATAGATGAAAACTTCTGATAAAAGAATTTCCTGTAATTGAATATGTATAAGTAAATCGGATATGTGTAGTTACGCATTCTTTGAAAATTTTCTTTCATGAATTAGTTAATTCGTAGAAATACATATTAATTAATTCATTTTAGTTATTACGCAGCCATCTATGCACGAAGCCATGCTCGTGGTAAGCATTTAAAATTGTAAAATGTCCCGAATGAGCCAAGGGAAACACATTACATTTGAGCAACTAGACCAAACTGTTAATTAAAATTTACATTAATGAGGCCAACCGAATTTTTTTTTAAATTTTACAGTCGATGAAAAAAATAATGATATATTTTTTTAAAAAACGAATAATAGATCGATATTTTTTTCAAGAATTTTCATTAAAAAGTTTTCTTAAATATTTGAATGTCAGCCTTTGGGATAAATTAAATTCATTACAAATTTTAATACCTTTTATGAAAGAAAATCGACGAATCGGATGATTATGAGTGGCCTGTACTCGAGATAAATAACAAAACATGCCTTTCTTGCTTTTCTGATCATGGATGCTTCATAATTCTTTGGTTCTTTTACTTCTGAAAAGAAGTGATCGAAGACGACAGGCTGTTAAACTTGTTTTTAACCACACAAAACCTTTTACCATCTCAATTTATGAGGCATGTGGATAATTTATCCACTCTGGATGTTTCCCCCCTTCTACTCAGTTGAAGATCTAGGTCACCGTTCCGGATACTTTTCATCATTTCTCCTCGTCTTCAGCACAGCAATTCTAGGTTTTTCTCTTTCTCAGAAATATATTTTTTATGCGACAGAAAATTAAGAAAAAAAATTGTGAATAGTTAGCAATAAAATTAAAGAGCTCACCCATTTTTTTCATCTTCATGTATTTTAAAAATGTATCAGATGTCATTTTATTTTGCATTTGACAAATTACTTATTTTTAACTTAGTAGTGTTTGGAATTCGTGCTCAATTTTTATTTGTTAATAATTTATTGTTAATCTCGAAATTCAAACACAGGTCTTTGAATAATATATTATTAATGAAAATTCGAATATCTCAGTTTCTAAAATAATATGAGTTTGAGTGTGAATTACAATATCTGTTTTAGCTTAAAATGTTTCCACACACACAAAAAATATTTTAATAAAATGTGTTATTTTCTCACGCATTGGCATTTATTTGCCTGTTGCATTTTGCGCCATGAAAATTTACCTGAGTGTTTCCGCAATTTTGTAATTATTTCAACTTTATTTTTATTAATATGTCTACATTTGTTATTATATGTTTAATGTTTTAAGTAACTTACAGATAAGGCACGCTTAACAATTTGCCGGGAAACTGTACAAACATCAAAGCACCCCAGAAAAATGTAACAGGGGGTCAAAAAAGGGGGGGATCGTTCCTTGTCTGTAAGGTTACAGGTCTTAAGAACACGGTTTGATAAGAATCTAATACAAAAATTCTTAACAGGTTGACTTTTTCTTAAAACTACTAATATCTAAGATTTAATATCTTTTAAAACTGTCGAATTCAACTTTAAAATTTTGCTTTCTTACGCAACTTGATTGTATAGGACTCATTAAAGTACTTTTGAACCAGATTAACTTGAGAACAGCCACAACTATAGTGACAAAATTGGTGACTACGTACATTAAATTAATTATGTAAACAGTGAGAGAGTTTTCAACTCCACCTGGTGGTGAACAAAATTATAAAGCATTTTCGTTTTAAGACAAAAAAAATCTTGAGTCTGTAATAATAACAAAAGCTTTAAGACGGGAGTTTGTTTGATTGTGATTTATTTTGCAATGGTCGACGCGATAGTGATTATATATTATTGTAAGTTTGTTCATTGAAATACTTAGATGCCTGTTTCATTGTGGAGTTGCTTTCACAATTGAATCTTTAATTAAAGCAATTAATAAATTACATTTAATAAATATTTAATTTCCAAAGTATATTTCAAATTTGTCATAAAACTCCTGAATTTTTTATTACTTTGACAGGAATTCATAAATTTTATTTAGACAGAATGGTGAAATAGTGTTATAAGAACGCAGACAATAAATTAAATAAGAAATGCTTTTTTTATATTGTAATGCCATAATATAACAATGCTTTGAAATAGAGATACAAATTTCTTTTTTTATCTGTTTTATTTATCTTATAATTCTTCTTTTGTTTTCTTGCCTTTTGAATTTCCATCTTCCAATAGATTTTAATGATCATTAAATATTTGGTACTGTTTTTGACTTCCACGCCTCAAAAACAGCGTCCACCACGAAAGATTTAAGATTTATTCCATATTTATTTGGAAAATAAATTTTAAACAAAGTCGGACTCTAAATAAACAAAGAAGGCAAGCTAGATGCCTCGTAATTTTGGAGAAACCCAAGGTCTCGATTTTCCTTTTTTTTTATGCGACAATTTTAGAGTAATTTGATTTTACGTTTTCTTTTGATTTATAGAAGATTATCGTTATGTGGTTAAACTTCTAAAATTAATAACAAATATCCTTTTTTCCGATTCTTATTATTAGTTCATACACTCCTTATATATATTTTAATAAATTATACGTTAATAAATTACATTTTATTCATCCACTCAAGTTCAAATACATTTTTTAAAACTTATAGTGGATGACACGATGTTAATACATTTATTTTCAAAAATTAATTCATTAATTAAATTTAATGGATTTTTAATATTTTTTTAAATAGAGTTTTGAAGTTTTTAATGAAAATTGTGATTAACAGTCAGTAGCTGAATCGGTAAAATGCAAGGTTTTCAGTGTTTTTCGCGTGAAGGTGAAGAGTGTGAGTTCAATTCTTGCAAAATAATTTCTTATAAATTATTTGTATTAATTGTAATTTTTCTATAAAAAGTAACTAAAATAATTTTTTTTGTCTGTTGACCTAAGTAGAAATTGAATAATATTTTTTTTATATTACTTGTAATTTTCAAATAATTTTAAAGATTTTCACATGTTTAAAAATTCGCTTGTGGATAAATTTGGTACAATTTATTTTGTAGTTTGCTGATTGATTCACGAATCAACAATTTGTAGCCTTTTCCCATAACCGGAGATGTGTGAAGATTTATTTGCCGTGCGTGAACTCAAAGTTCTTAACTTATGTTCAGTGTTTTTGATGGAGGGTAAGTACTAATACAATCTATAATATATTAATCTATGCTATATTTTCTAATATGCCATTCATTATACATTCGACAACTAAGGAATACATCAGATTTAGAAACTTAATATTTGAAAGAAAGAATATCTCGTTTCTTTAAATGAGATTAGCTAATTCAACTGAATATTAGTTTTCTACTTGTATATTAATAAGAAATTTGTAGCGTCAGCCTTATAAGCTACATAATATCCTTCGAGCTGAAGGGTAACTTTTGCTCGATCGGCATGATACTCGGCTACAGGCCCAAACGTCGCAGGTTCGTACCGCGACCTTCCCTAGCTACATTGGTGACCTTGACAACGCAGCCTTCCGCAAAGTCGTGGCGCCATCTACCAGCCAACAAAGCCGTCGCTAACTCAACGCACCAAAGCTGTCTCTTATTCAACAAAAAGCCGTTGCTAACTCGACGCACCAAATCGTTCGTCTCCCGTCCGACTCACTGGTAGGGGAGTACTGTAGCGTCAGCCTTATCAGCTACATAATATCCTTCGAGCTGAAGGGTCCCTTTTGCTCGAACGGTATATCGCTCGGCTACTGGCTCAAACGTCGCAGGTTCGTACCGCGACCTTCACTTGCTACAAATTCATTTATTTGGAGCCTCACTTATTTATTTGATAGTATTAAAAACATGAAATCAATAAATCAATCCCCAATAAATTATTGCTATTGTTGTTGATTAAAAATTGACTATTGTTGTTTATTAAAAACAGTTTATACCTTGGATTAAAAATTGAAATGAATATCCTTCTTTGAGCTTAAAGTCCAAAGAAAGTAATCGTTCATTTTAATTTTAAAACAGACGAAAGCACACAGCTGACTTGTTAGATGGAGAAATGTAATTAATTCGTATTCCATAAGGACAATAATAATTTTTATACAGATTGAATAATAATTGAAATTAAAAATAATTCTCTAGCTAGAGCAGATAATCGTTCGGAAAGAAAATGTTATGTGTTATCAATAATAAGGAAATTTTTGAGTTTTGAGACCATTTAAGTATTGTTCTTGCGAGAGAATATTTTCAGTAGAAGTTATGGCCGAAAAAAAATGCCTTAATTTTAATTCAATTAGATTTTAATTTAATTTTGGATTGTGAAAGTTGCCTGTGGTTCTTAACTTGAACAGCATTTGTGACTAATTTCAACAAAAAAATCTGTAAATTAGCATCAAAGACAGAAAAAACAAACAAACAAACAAAAAAGAAAACCTCATTCATCTTCATATATAAAGAAATATTAGCATGATGAATCATCTCTATTGCTATTAACGGAGGATGTGTAAATTGATGCTTAACAGAACAGAATGTTTTGCTTAAAGCCATCAAACTCGGCACATAGATGCACACTTCAAAGAGTAAGAATGTACATCTTAGAACCATTGGGTTGAAATTTAGTTTGAATGAGCTAATTATTGAAAATAATCTCTAAATTATAGAATGATTTATAATTTAGCGTTTTTCGAAATTTTAGCTGCTTTCCAAGATAATTTCCGAACATATTATGGCACAAAAATAAATTTTATATCACTTTAAAAAATTTCCTGTTTTTGATGATACCAATTTAGATGCGATATTTTTTTTTGTCTAATTAACTGTTGCATTATAAGTATATTTTACAATAGTCATTACGTTATGGCAAATGAAAACCACATTGTTTTCCTTTTTTGTTATTATCATGTCACAGAGCCTGATGTTGTTTTTGGGATGAGGTTTTTGGCGTCAACAAAAATCCTTAGACAAAAAATAAAAATTTAATTACGCATCTGCACGAGCATCTCAAAAAATCAGCTTTTAATAACGCGTTGTCATTTGCATTTACAAAATCTTTGATTAAAAAAATGTTAATGACTGCAGCAAATAAAACCTGAAATGAAATGAAATAAATAGGAAATATATTTTTTGTAAATAATGAATGCGAGACAAAGTTTTTTTTTTTTTGGAGCGTTTGCAATACTAAAGTGACTCCTTCAATGAAACAATTAAAATGAATGAAAATATGATTTAACTTGCAGGGGTATATGGTGCTTGGCCGTTCAAGAAATGATGTTCTGACATGATACATTGAAATATGCCTATCAGATTTCATTTTAATCCTTATTAACATTTCTTTAATTATATTTTTATAATCTTTATTAATGATTATGTAATCAATATAAGGTTCAATTTTAAGTATTATATCAACTTTAATTTCTGTAATTTTACTTAAAATATGTCTTCAATAAAGTATTTAATTGCTCTGATAGCTACAGTTGATATTTTAATTCAAATGTAAGAAACGATTCTCTTATTAAAAAAATTCAATCATTTTTAACGCTTTTTATATTATTACTCTTATAGCCACTTTATTTTCTTATCAAAGAAAGACACATGGATTATTACAATAATTAAAATTGGTCTTTCTATTTTTGTATTTTATGTGAAATTTGGTTAGATTCAGCAATATACTATTGGATTAAATGCATTTTAATCGTCCTCTTTTCAAAACTAAACTTCAAATTTTGGCTAAAATAATAATTAAAAAAAAA
>JAOUZG010040215.1:11410986-11438961 GCA_026289955.1 Argiope argentata | reverse complement strand
TATTTGTTTAGTGTGTTTACCTTTATGAAAATTAGAATCTTCTTATTCTATAAAAACGTAGAATTTTAGACCTTTCCCTCCACCATTTAAGTAAAATATCAATTTCGGGACAATCATTGCTCGGATAGAAAGAGAAAGATGAGTAGTACAATGAACAGAACACCTGAAGAAAATTTACTAAATAATACTATAAATGAATTATTTGATTATCAAAATTTGTTTGGTTTAAATATATTTTGGTGAGAAACCTGTTATAAGTCACAGCTACATAAAATATTATATGAAAATTTTAGCGAGCATTAATACTGGCGAACCGACTGGTAATATAATATAAATGGTAAATATTCTGTTTCATATTCAGACGTTTAATCGCTAGAAAATATTTTAGTAACTACAGCCATTTGCTTTAGAATATATATATATTCTTACATCGATGAGAATAAAGAAAAAAAATCTTAAGATAATTTTCATCCTTTTTTTCAAATGAGGTTTTATTTATAAAACATCTGCATATTTATCCAAGCTGTGTTAAATGAAATATTCACGGCGATCGAGTCTATTCTGTTTGTTTCCAACTCTGAATTCGACTCTTGAAAATTCGATAGTTAGCCAATAGATGGCAGTGCGCTACTCTTAAGACAAGATTCCCTTTCGTGTCTGATTCCAGACTAGTCAATATTCGATATCGAATATTAAACGGTTGGTGTCAGGCTCATTGAGATGTGATAGATTTTCGATAGTAGAGATTTCATAAGGACGTTCAAGCTATGAAGGCAGCACGCACCATTAAAAATGTATTTTTTAATTACTGATTATTTATCTATGGATGAAGGCTATTATTTATATTTACAAACTGTTTTGAGGAAAACAGAAATAATTTTTTTGTAACATGATAAAGTCTGTAGATTGACCTTTAATCTGTAAATTGCATCACACGACATGCAGGTTAAAACAATTTCAAGATGTCCAACATGGCAGATTCTTGAATTCAATTCTACTAAATTGAATGCCTAGTTATGTTTTTCGCAAAAAAGTAGCCTCTAATAAGGATATAACAAAAACTTTAATTAATTAAAAATTAATATAAAATCTTAGTGTTTTTTCTCGATAATTTATTCAGAGAATATCATTGCATAAAATAATAATAATAATAAAATTAGAAAATAAGCTCTTCTCTAACACCAATTTTTTTCTCTTAAATCAAATCCCAACTTCAATAAAATAAAAATATCTATCTATATGTATGTATATTTATATTTATAAAAACAAATTTTTCATTGTTTAGTTTCTATATATGTATTGAAGCATGTTGAATACATTTTTATAAGAAAATTATTGCTCCTATACAAGTAAAAATAAATTTTAAAATTAAAAAAAAATGTAAAGCATTATCCTATTAAAATATTTTGAATTACATGTTCAAACTTTTTTAATTTTATTCATAAGAAACTGACTTAAGAATTAGAACTAGATTTCGACTATAACAAAAGTTACAAAACACATTGTGCATGTTTTGAATCTAGTTTAGCGGTCCCTTTTCATTCACTAATGTTTAATTAATCAGTTTTGTTGTTATATGATTATAGCACTCAATCTATGATACAAAGTAAATGTTTGTAAAAATATATGCGATTTATAAATATCCAATTCACGCTTTGAACTCTTAAATTCAGGATGATAAATCGGAATGTCAGGAGATAAAATTCCAAAGTGATTCCCATTTTTAAACTCCTTCGTAGATTCGAAGAGAAGTTATGTTTACGATTGTCCACGTAAGTTTTCAGTGATAGGAATTTTGTATCCCCAAACAATATGGCCTATTTTTAATACACTAATCAATTTTGCTTCACATTTAAACGCATAATAAATTAGTATTTTAATAATTTATTTTAAATGTTTTTTTTTAAAATTTTCAACTTATGAAAATGTATCTGTTTTCCTTTATGAATTATAATTCATGAATTAAAAATTTCGAAGTTTGTCGCCGCTATTATTTAAGAAAATGCTCGGCGTTTATAAATTATGTAATTAACAATTATTTAAACGCAATGAAACGGATTGGACCCCGACTAATTATACTTTATAAAGACGTAATGTTATTATGTTATAATTCATAAAAATTGTATTTTGTTGTAATTTGACATTTAAATTTATTTGGCTACTACACTGATAACAAATTTTTAATCCATTAGTCAGCACTCCCCCCCCCTCCCCGTTGACCAAGCCCTAGGCTGCTGGCTGGTTTTGTCTAGGTAGAGGTCTGAAACAGCAAGTTTTGCAGTTAAGTAGGATTAAGGTGTATTAATTATTGTTTTCTATGCTATAATCAAGGAAGATAAATTGAAGAAGAGGGATTGATTTTTGATTTGAAAATTTATCGCTTTAATTTAATGGCCACTGTAATCTCAGTGTGTTCCCTTCTGTAATCCTGCGAATTAAATGTGCGAAATGATAAGGTTTTAAGAGCGAGAAAAGCCTTGATAACCAATGGAAGAAAAAAGTAAAAATATCCATCGAATGTATGAATTAAATGGAGGAAAACCATCTCAAGGAGTAGTGCATTAGGGAAGGTAAGTCTCCACATTTATTAGGATTTGGATATTTTGCTTAGCAATTTTTGGTAACAAAAAAATTCAGCAAATTTTTCAATATTCCAATAAAGAGTATTTGTGTCATGAATGTCAGCAAAAACTATCCCACGATAAAAAGTTAAAAAAAAATCTTTCTGAAATTTTTAATTTAATTTTTGTGAGGTTTCACCGTGATTTAAAGTTTCATTTTAACTCTGAAGAATGGTATTCATGGTATTTGTGGTATTCATATCTGAATTATACGTAAAGAGATAAAAATGCTTATTCTTCGTATCTGGCTTGGTTGTGAGCCAAGAATGTGCATCAAAATAAGATGCAGTATCAGCCCTCACCAGAAGAATCGTAGTGTAAATCGACCCCAAAAGAAAATTGCAGGAGACCTATTTACATAGGCAAAAATGTTCTCTGAATCTGAGGTGAAAGTATTGTGAGCAGCTTAGAAAATAAAGGAATTTTTTCAGGGGTTTCTAGAAGAATGTAATCTGATAGTTTACACACTGGAAGCAATTAATGTAATAACCTAAGGCATCACAATTTATTATTGAATACTGGTTAACTAAAGAAAGTCTTTAATACTGTAGGTTACTTTTTAATTTTTTTTCCTGTTATCAAAAAAGAAAAACAATAGTCACGAATTGTTTTTCTTTTTTAAATTTATGGCGTTTCATTTTTAAATTAATGCCGTTATTATTGGTGAAAAAGGTTGAGGAATTACAAAATTAGATGATTTAATTCTTTGGACTACGTGTGAGAGTGGACTTAGGAATAGAGTGATACTAGTTGTTTTGTGTTAACCTTTGATTCAAAATACTTCTACCATTCTTTTTTGAAAAATCAGAATTAATCATTTTAAGTATTCCTCACGGCTCTTTTTAAAAACCACTACCAGTTTGCAAAAATAATCTGTTTTCATTATTTATATTTCTTTAATAAGAATTTAATCTTTGTTGATATTTATTATAATATAGGTAGCAAAATTTCGGTAACAGTTTTCTCGTTTTGACCTTAAAATCTTATTGAAAGTGAAAAACATTTCACGGAGAAGAAGGTTTACGATACGAGGAACTGAATCATAAATCAGAAAAATTTTGTGGCTTTCTGTTCTTGTCTTGACCTGGCTGCTTTAATTTGATTTCAGATCTACTTTCTTTTTCATTCCTTTTTTTGAACCATTTTATATTTCCCCTTTTTTTTCTTCTTCTTAGAAAAGTGGAAAATTGATTCAATCCATTTAATAGATAAGTTTATATATCAGTTTTAAGGAGAGTGTTTTTTATATGGTAATACGTGTAATACATTTTCCCGCTAAATACTACGATTTAATGATGGATGTGAGCTTCAATCATTTTCTCTTCGTCTTAACAATCATCCTGTCTTCGATTAATATTATTCTTAATAAATTTTTTATTTTAACGCATTATTCTTTTTTCAATCACAATCGGTTGAATAAGTTTTACATTTAGATTTATTGTAGTGTGGTGAAAGTTTCATAAACCCGATAACATCTAAGGTACACAAATAAGTACTTTTGTATTGTGGTTATGTTACTCAGCTACAAACTCAAACGTTGAAAGTTCAGTCCGAGGGAATCCAGATCTTTTAAAATGGTGACCCGCGTACTATAATAAGCAAAATTTCGTACAGCTATTGTGACGCCTTCTCCCGGCAGAAAAAGTCATCAGACGCGTTAAATACAACAGCCAACATCACCAACAACAATTCATACATGTTCTCCATATGCTTGCCGCGAATGTATCGTTCGTCTAACCACCGACTCACTGGCGGGAAAGTATGAGGTGAAAGCTTCATAAGCCAGATAACATTTACAGTACAAATGTATTTACTTTTGTATTGTGGTTATGTTACTCGGCTACAAACTCAAACGTTGAAAGTTTGGTCTTAGGGAAATCCGCTTCATTCGTTGTAGTATTAAAACTAGCTTCAAAATTTTGTGGTAAATGGTGGTTATAAACAACTGATGATTAAATATAATCAATTTTGCATGTAAAAAGTTCCATTAAATTTTCTTAGGTTTTAAGGAAACGATTTATATTCGGCTTATTTTAAAGTTATTTGATAGATAAGAAATTGTTAACATTCTTACCAGAATTTATCCATCTTTCATGTGATGTTATTAGTATTTCTAAATACTTGTAAATTTTATAATTGGGAGCTAAAATTTGCCAATTATATATATTAAAAAATAAAAATGTTCTCATAGACAGTAGTTAGTTAAATGTTTAAACAGCACCAAAAATGATATGTTTAATTTCATTTATTCGAAATCAATATGTAGCTTTACAAGGAGTTTAAGTAATCAGGATGCTTACAAGATGAAGGAAAAACTCAGTTCAACTATTGCAAAGCGGATGTTACCAAGATGATCAATTCTTTAAAAAAAGTTTTAACTGCAGAAAAATTAATCCCGCTTTGTTATATGAAAATAAAATAACCGAAGTTAATTTTAATTAGAAAAAATTAATAAAAATATTAATAAAACAAATATATCGTGAAAATAATATTTAAATAATAAATAATTATCTCTTAATCATCAAGAAAAAATTGTTTAGTTAAATAAAAGTAAAATTCTCGGACATATTCCACTTCTGTGAATCACATTTGTATAATTAACGAGTGAATTTTAAAATTTGATACTAGTGCTGTTTTTGGAATTGATTACGATATATAAACTTATCGAAGTGAATTTTCATTGTTATGGGTCTCTGTAAAATCTCCACTAGTAATAAAAGAGAAAGTGTGCATTTGTATATATGATATCGCTCAACAGGCTTGATCATTCGATATAGTATTAACGAGTTTCGGCAAAGATAAAATTTGATAGAAGTCTCTGCGTCTAGGAAGGATTTTTTGAAATTTTGTTTAGAAATTTAATTATTAAAAATATTAAGCGAAAATTTTGAACACAAAAATAGTTTTTAATCCATCTTAAAATTCAAAAAGTTATTTTTTTTACTATACTAATTTTTTGGTCTGGCTTTTCCTATTTTTTAATCTCTACTAATAATTGGTGAATGTTTGTATTGGCGGTCTACAGGTCAAACCTTTGGAATTAGAGCTACCAAATTTGGCACATATATACTTTACGACTGTGAAAATGAGCAGCCCAGAGCAATTTTTAAAAAGTTTTAGTGAAAAAAAATAACCTTCTTCTTGTGTATAGCCTACCATCCCGCCACCACTGAACGTAGCATTATCAACTAAATTTGTTCCGGACGACTGTGGTTATAAATAAAAAAAACCCCACCGAAATTCAGTCCAGTTTTTCAATATAATTTCAGAAAAATATCTTACTGCAATAAACAAAAATGCAATTAAAAATAAAATATTGGGTTGCATATATGAAATATTTTTCAATTAAAAAAGATTCATGCAACTTATATGAAATAAAATTAAATTTGCTAATGAAATTAATTGAACTATTTTTTTCGAACTTTCAGAGAGAGATTTTATTGGCTAATCGATCAGCTTACTCATAAATTTATGGTAGTAAAGGCTTGCATGGCTTAAAACATCCACCAGAGATCCCTATATAATTTCCTATTAAATAAATTACAAAGTTAAGTTCATCCCATTTTTTTTACAACAGATCTTTATACGGAGAAGTTGAACTAGAAAGCAGAAAGCTCAAATTACAGAGATAGTGTCTGCCAATAATTAAAGTGGACGTTATCTATCGGAGATACATTGTACAACTCCGTGAGACAAATCTTGAGAATTTATCTCCAAAATTATCATAATATTAGCATAAATATTGGAAAGCAGAGCATTCCAAATGCCAGTTTCCCTTTGTCTTAAGGGGGTATCAACTCGAAGGTTACTATTCATGATGGTGATACATATTGCTTTTGTCCAATAATTTAGGACTGAAAAATAAATAAATGTAATCATAAAATTAATGTCTTAATGAGTTGCATAAATTTCTAAAGGCATGCCTACAGTTGATGTTTACAAAAATGATTCTTGGTATTTGATGCATTTTTAGGAATGAAATAAATCAATTTTTGTTTATTAAGGAGCTTGAAAATCTATCAGTTGTAGTAAAACCATATTTATTTTATCAAGAGATTCCTCAAGCCCATACTGTTTTGAAGTTACTTTTAGTAATTCGTTTATTTTTTCATTTCGTTTTATTTCATGGAATCAATTGTTAAAATTAGAATTAATAAATTTCTGCTCGATAAATTTGTTTACATAATGGAGATTGTATAATTTAGTAATACTTTTAATAAAAGTATCTTGACTCAAACGAGGAATTTGGAAGAAATATTTTTTTATTGAAATCGAATGTAATATAAGCTTGAAAGAAATAATTCTAAAATGTAAAATATTGCTAATTTACAAAGAATGAAAAAAAAGCAATGTGTTAAATACAGGGGAAAAAACTGGCATGTACTTCCTTCTTTCTAAATAACAAGATATTATAAGATCAATATTATAGAGCTAACAATATTATAAAGAAAATCAATAGCATTATATTTCAAAGACTAATGTATTTTTATTGTCATGGCAATGCTAAATCCATAAATTTTTCCTTGACCTCCAAATTTTTGATTTGAGAATTTTCTTCTGTAATTTAGATTACAAATAAAAATTCACCTAATTCTAATTAATATCAATTTACAGCCTATCTGTGAATTGATATGATACGCAAAGTAAACTTCAATGAAGAACGATCTACAAAACAGACAAAGAGTTACCAAATTTTGCACATAGTTGCTTCTTGGTTAATAAGTCTTTTTAATTATTCTAAGTTGGGTCTTCCAAAATTTTATTATATTATTATTCAAAAATTAATCGGAAATTTTATTGTTTTTCTCATTAACTTTGAGGAATATTATTCAATATTTCGAAATTTTTTATTAAAATGTTATCTCAATTTTAAAATTAAAACAAAAAAAAAACCTTTCTAGAGATGTTCATACATTTTCTTCTACGATTTTAATATATTCTAAAAAATATTTATAAGTATATTTTATCCGAAACTTACTGATTTTATAAAGGGATTTACATTCAGCATGTGGCAACAATATTACTCAATAAATTTTTTGGAGGAGAATGCACTTTATGATAATAGGCATGATCAAATTATTTTATAGACAATATAAAAATCCTTAAACGGAAAGCATGACGCTACGATATTTAAGCCATGAGGTTTGAATCTCCTTCAACCTTTTTAATTGAGATAAAAATCTTTGAACAAAATTCACTTTTATAGATCATGCGATTATTTTCAGAAACCAGTTAGTCATGTTACGTTATTATTTATTTGTATATAGACACTAATATGAAGAAAGTTTAGAGGGCGAAAATAGAGTAATTTCTCAATTCTAAGATATAGGTATTCGCCCTGTGTCAGAGTTCCTTTATCCAAGTACTGTTATTTCCCTTCTCAGCAAATTCTTGTCTTCTTAATGCGAGTCATTATTTTAATGAGGCGTTCAATCCTCCAGCCTTGTCACGCAACATTGTTAGGCCTTGTGTTTCAATGGAATTCCCCAACAGTTAAAATGTACAAGCGCAATGTCCCGGTTCTTGGACAAGAATGAACTTTTATGGCGACACGGTTAAGGTTACGTGCTGCGAGACACAGAATTTTCTCCGTATCCCGAGCGTCACATTTATCTTTAATCAAACGATAATTTTTATACAGTGTCCATAAGATAAATAAATTCTGCGAACGCAAATGTGCGTTTGAAAATCCGTTGAATGTCTGTAAATATTTAATTTGTCTTAAAGTATTAAATGGAGCTAGTTCTTACTCACGTGATGCACATAAAGCGATTCTCGGTGATTTAATGTTATCATTTCTTCTGCATTTTACATTGTGGCGGATTTTGGTACTTTGCAGCCTTAAGCCGTGAGTATTATGAAGCACTATCTTTTAATAAGGCGGCTAAATTTGGCAAATTTTTAACATGTTAATGATTTGTTTTATTTTTAAAAAATCTATTTTAACTTTAGAATTAAGTATTTGTTTTTATTTCTATATTATAACTCCAGACTTTCAGCGACCACATTTGTATCCAGTAGTATTCAGCATGATAGATTTTCGAAATATTCTAATAACTAAGCGAACAAAAAGAAACAGATAGGAACCTGATTATATATACCTGACTAAGTGTTAATATTATTTTAATATTTTAACTCTTGATGGAACTAAATTTGACAGATTATTTACAAACCAACTATTTGCTTTACCGGGCATTGTATCTCTATAATAGAATTTAATAAAAACATTTAGAAAGTTAATAAAATATAAAATATTAACCTAAAATCAATGTATTAAATATGTACTGACATTTAAAAATGAATTCGTCATCTTATTAAAAGAAGGGCCCTGTAATGCAACCAATCCAAGTCCAAAAAATTCCTACATCCATCCCTGGCCACAAATATGTTCTGATAATTGCGCAACAACGTTTCGTCAATGCCTGAATGGCTAACTACATCTAGAAATTTGGTTTTTAAAAATATATTTTTTACAGCGGCTCGCTAAATATTTCTCTTAGCTATTGTATCATAGGCGATGAACATGGAAAACAGTGGCATATTTGATATTTTGCGGCCCCTTTTTTATTGTCTGATCAAATATATTAAATATTTAGAGAATGCTAATGAATTATTTTAGTCTAATCATTTTTAATTTATTAACTTCATGAAATCAAGTTTGACTCTATTTATCTAACTAGGATACCAAAGCGTACATCAGCCATGATTGTACACAAAATTATTATAACAGACGCTCATTGTTTATAATTTTCTATTATGTAAATGAACGTAAGACAGTATATAAGGACGTGTCTAATTATACTTGATAACAAGTTCATATTTTTCGAATTTATATATTTTAAAAAACTTATTTGCTTCAAAACTAGGGAAATGTTTCTATTCGACCTATTTGGAAGCCTACTATCAGCCCTGCAGACCTAAATAATTACTTAATCGGAAATCTGTCTTTGATATTGGAAGTTGGATAAAAAACATCTGTAGTATGGAGAGACGGTATAAAGGGAAAATGAGGCCGCTAAGTCTTAGCTAGAATGTCAGGTATGTTTAGTGAAATTGAGAAGGCTGATAAGGCAGCCTAAATTTTTCTGTTTATCAGAATAATTCATCCATTCTTTTAAGGAGAAAAAAGAAAAAAAAACACCTACACATTAGTTTGGTTTAGTTTAGTTATATTAACATCCCTCTTGTAAAGCAATACTAGGGCTATTTTGGGACGGACCTCGTAATTTTGAACCGTGGTCAGATGACGAGAACGACACCTGAACTGGCACCTTTCTCTCCACACCACACCAGTGCGGGGATAAAGAAAAAAGTATTAATGACTCTCTTAAAAACCTATTACTATAGTCACTCTTTATTAAAGCTAGAGAACTCAATTGACTTATGAAATTTAGAATAAGCTACAAGCAAATAAACATATTTTAAAACATCGGGACTAATGGCAACTTGTTTATTCAAAAATTAGCAAGAGAGATTACGATTTTGAGCCAGTTAGAATGATTCCCTTGAAACTTTTTCTTTAAATCTCTTATAAATGTACTTGTGTATTAGAAATTGTATGCCGCTGATGAGCAATAGTTACGAAAGAACCTATTAATTTTCGATCTTTGGCGATTAATCATGGGATGCGATTAACAGATAAGTACTAAAAATGAAATGTGGTTTTCAAACCTTTTTTCTGGCCAATCTAAAATTAAAATTTGGAAGAATTACGATTATAATTACAAAATCATGTATTTTAAGAGCTTTTTTTTCTGACCGACTAAAAGTAATTTGGCAGAACTATGATAATAATTAAAAAATCACATATAAAATTTTACTTATTTGAGCTATTGCCTTTTTGAGTTATTACTTTTACCTGCTTGAGAAAATATACGGTCAGCACCTTCTAAATTTGAAGCACATCTACAAATCAGATGTTGAATATGTTTAACCAATGTTATCCATCTAATTCCGTTCTTATTTAAGATATTGTGTCAACTTATATTTGGATAAGCTATCTCTGAATGGATTCACTGTATGATAGAAATCTACTAATTTAGAACAGAGATCATATACCAAATTTAATTCGCCTTGTTCAAAGCCCTTTTATGTCATCTGAGTCGCAGAAAAACATGATTTCAAAAAAAAAAAATCAGTCAGACTCAGAGAAGTTTGTAAACCAAAGTCTTCAATTCGCCATTTTTTGACGGATAAAATATATTCTTAATGCATACAAGAAAGTAGAAAGGCTGCTTTACCCAAAAGTAACCTAACACTTTTAATTGCAAAGTCAAATACGATTATTTTTTTGTATTCCAAAAATATGAAATTATTAGTTGTTTTTTCTTATGACACTTTCCATAGAGAAGCTCACTGAGGTAGTCAGCTATTGAAGCCTCATCAGAGTCTCTTGTTTTGTAGTAGGGTCAAAAGTATTCATATACTTTTGCTACTCACTGATCACATTCGTTTGCACAGTCCCTTTTTAAAGGGCAGGCATATTCACAAACCTCGCAGATAGAACACAAAAGAACAACCATGCCTGAACCCGGGCCACCCAGATCATGAGGAAGACGCGCTACCTCTCAGCCAAGGTGCCGGCGAAATTATTGATACGGAATATAAATTCCTTGTAGTTTTGTGAATAAAAAACTGAAAAGGGATGGTTATCTTCACTTATGATGTTTTAACAGATAAAAATATCACAATACCTCCTCCCCCCTCACGGCCTTATATTTCTAACATCCCCCCACACATCTTTATAAAACTCATATTAAATAACGTATGCATTAAATGATATATACAACGTATTTGACACATAATGATAATAATTACTAATAATCGATTCATTCAAACAAATACATAATTGATACATATTAACAAAATATATGGAGCAATATCTTCTGTTTGAGTAAGGATATTTCATAAATCCCTAACAGCTGTAATTCGTTGGTCAGTGCTAGAGAGGAACATGTTTTTCTCCGACGGAGCGAGTGTCGCGCAGAGGATTAAAACGAACCCATCTTCTCAATCTGTCCGAATGTTTGGGATAAGCGAAATCTGGACGGTTCCGTCAGGAACATTTGCCAGTTTGTCTTGACAGTGACGATTTAATCCACCCGATGAGGGGAAGAATCAAGTGATTACAGATCAAGAATTTTCTTACGAATACGAATAGTACAGAAGAGAAGATTTCTTACACAGAAACACCACAAATAGAGATATGAAATTTCCAAGCGAAAAAATAAATAAAATTAAAGACGATCAGGATTTCTTATTGGAAACATTCTAACATCTTAATGTTTTAAACTTGGTTTTTAAGTCTTCTTTTAAGTCTTCTTTTCGTTTGTCGGGGAAAGAGTCGCTGCATTCTATGAATATAACTTTTTACCTTATAAAATTTACAAAAAGGCTACAGCTTAAAAGTATTATCATGCTAAAAACACCATAGGAGTTCAAAATAGACTGGTTGGTAGGGCGTTGGATTTGCATCCTTTGGGTTGTGAGCCGGCAGAACACTCTCCGTATACAAGGTGGCTGGTGCATGCATAGTTCTAACGTAGCTATAAAGTCCTCAAAGACGAAACAATACCAGTGGATGGACTGGGTCAAATGTGCTCTTTCTCTAATTGGGGTTTAAATTATAATCTTTGGATGAATGAATGAAGTCTGCCCCGGGAAAAGGATTTTGAAGCATGAGTAGCTAAATTTTTGTCAGTGGGCCTGTCTATGACAAGTGCCATAAACAACAAAAAAAAACATCCTATATTGTAAAATATGTTAATTAGTCAATAAGACGAAGAAAAATCTTGATATTCGCTTTTAATTAGTGTCTCAGAAATTATTAAAATCTTCATAAGCTTGATGCTCGAGATTACAGGAAAGAAATATATATATATATATAAAATTAATTTGAATAAACTATGAAAGAAAAGTACAGCCAAGAAATAAAACTTGTATCATTGCTTAGTTACTTTTAGCATTTTAAAATGGTCTAAAAATAATTTTAGACCATGTAGTACAACCGTATGTCCCAATAGTTATTGTGAAAAAAAAATGCTAAGATTCTGATTAATTCTTAACTACTTTAAAATACATTTAAAATGCTGAAAGACCCCTTTTTTTAGTAAGCACGTATCATTTTAGACATAAGACAACATGGAGATTTCGATATATCTAATATTAACAGTCTGCTGTATAGGGAATTTGAGTAATTTCTGAAAAATTTACGTACAATATATCAAATTTAAACATTATCATGTTAAAGTAAGTCATTAAAAGCCAAGCAGATTCTACTGATTCATAAATAACAACAACCAACTGGCATTTCAAGCGACTGCATTCAATTTACGGCAAATAAAGCCTTTTAGTCTCTCCCACCCATAAAACTGCAGCTTAAGCGCAAGAAAACTTCCAATTTCCACACTTTACAAGTTGTGGAATGCAGCCAAAACTGGAACCGTGGAATGAGAACTGAATGCCCTCCTTGTCGTAAAATCACTTCGCAGTTCAACCCGAAAGGTAAACAATGCGATTCATGACTCCCTGGGAATGCACTACTTTCTTCGGCATTCCTCTGGATGGGGTCTTCCATATGCGCCGGGGCCCCCGTCTGGCAATCGTCCAATGTTCCACTCCAGCTGAGAGTGATAAGACAAGTTAACAAGTTTCTGATGGATGGCGGAGTTGTATTTTACTTCCACCATAGTTTACTCGAGTTAGTTGCTCTTGGTGGGGTACGTGTGCAAGAACAGACACACGTAATCCAAATACATCCAGTGCCCCCAAACAGCTTGCAGTGTGTTTAGTTAGGTAAAACCGATTGCGTCATTTACTTGTTACTTGTAGTGACTCTCTGTCGTCTGCATGAGTCTTTACGAGTCTTTTTTTATTCAAATTTTCTCATTAGCTTATTGCGTTGGGATTTGATGTACTCAAGGCGGAAGGAATTTTCTTGAGAAAAGTTTGTGTCTGAAAATGTTTTGGGGATGCTGATGAGAAAACTTTTTACAAGTCTGTGCGTCATTAGCTTTTTTTCCCATTTCTTGTGTTACTCAGTTTTATTGATAGAAATCGTACTTCAATCCGAAGATGATCCAAAAAGAAACGTCACGGACTAAATAATTAGCGGAATTTCTTCTTTACATACTTGTACAATTTGGAATAACTTTAAAAATCAATAATCCCCCCGCCAAAAATAAAGATTTTAAGATGCTTTTTGCCTTTAAACGTGAAACAAGATATGATTTTTTCCTTTTTGAAGAACGTCAATTAAATTCGTCAATTTAATCATACAGTTTAATTTTCCTTTACAAATTACATCACAAGATGGTTCTGTAAGTTGAATTTATGAATTAAATAGTGAGGATGTGATCAGGTTATGAATTTATTGGTTCGCCTTCCTGTAACTATCAGACGAGAAGTTTTTTTTTTCATTGCCTTCAAAGCTATATCAGCTGTTTTAGTCCTGTTATATCCTCAGAAAGGATGTAAGGATGCTACAGGAAGTGCTTTCATCCATTATTTCTCCTGTGAAATGATCCTTGCATTTTAATTATAGGCAGTTAATATTTATAAACGAGTTAAATTTTAATACTAATTGTCATAGTTTCAATTCCTATTAATAATTCACACTCTCCGTATATATATCTTGCTCAAATTTTCAATCGTTAATCAAATATTTTTTATTCATCCACACAATTTCAAATACACATTTTTTTAAAACTTGTAGTGGATGGCATTTGATGTTAATACCATTTTTTCAAGCCTTAATTAATTAATTAAATTTAATTAATCTTTAATACTTTAAATAGAGTTTTAGCAGTTTATTAAGAAAATTGAATGCAAGGGTTTCAGTATTTTTCACGTGCAAATGAAAAATGCGAGTTCAATTCTTGCGAAATAATTTCTTATAAATTATTTGTATTAATTGTAATCATTCTATAAAAAGTAACTAAAATATTTAAAAAAATGTTGAACTAAGTAGGAATTGACTTAGATTTTTTTTTACTTGTTTGTAATGAAAACGCCCTGGAAGATTAAAATTAAAGCATCCTTGTTTAGAATATAGAACAAAAATCCAATGTTATTTGTCTCCTCAGAACTATCCAGCATAATTTCTAATAAAAGTATGATCTACCTCTCTAGCATAAAATAATGGACCAGGGGAGACTTCGAGAGCAATCTACTTATGAAATATTGATCTCTGGCCTGAATACAGATTTTTACTGATTATATTGTTTCATAAATGACGATTAATTTCTAGCACATGGTTTAGTACTCAAAAAATAGAAAATGAAGTCACAAGACTACATATAAAATTTCATTTATTTTTAAATTCATTGCATTTTTGATATATTGCCTTTACATGCATGCGAAACTATCGACCCTGATAGATTTGCTTCTAAATTCATTAAATTTTTCCTTTCCTAGGCAAAATCTGTGTACTAGAGTTTTGCTTATCTAGTTGCTTTGATTTTATTATACCGTGTTTATTGGTATTCGGGCCGGCGTCATGGCATAGGGGTAGTGCGTCCCATGATCCCGGTTTGGAGAACCAGTTCTGGCATGGTAGCTATCTGGAAGGTGTGTGAATATATATGCGCCTTCCATTCTCACCCTTTGTATAAATGTGTTGTGCAAGCGACTGTGAAGCGTGTGTAACTAAAATCGTACTAGAGGCCTTAGTTAGCCTACTAAAAAATAAGAGAGGCTATTAGGTTTAAATCGCTGATTACCTCAGCGAGCTTCTTTATGGCAAGTGCCATAAACAACAACAACAACAACAACTGATATTCGTATAAACGAAAATAGGGATTTCATCTGAATAGATTTTGATTCAAGTTTGATAGAAATCTAAGTATATTAAGATCACATGCCGATTTTCATTCATTTAGCTTTAAGAGTTTTTGACAGATCAAGTTCACAGACAGACAGATATAATTTCAAAAATGATCTTGTTGAACTCTAGGAATTCTGAAACGAAGAGAATCGTCAAAATCTGGGAATCGCATATTTTGATAGTTATAATTTCCTCTTTATATTCATAACTTATAAGAAAGTAAAATAGAAAAAAAAATCATAAGAGCGATAGGTTTTAGCTCTCTAATATAAATGGCAAAGGAATTTTTCGATTGGAAGTAGAGGTTAACACAGCACTTGAACTCAAAGGTTCTTCATTTACAAAACTACCTATGATGGAAAAAAAAGGATTAAAAAAAGATTAAAAAGAAATCTGCTATGCATATTTCAATGTATCATGTCAGAAAATCATTTCTTGAACGGTCAAGCACCATGTGCTCGAGCAAGTTAAATTATATTTTCATTCATTTTTAATGGCTTCATTGAATGAGTCACTTTAGTACTGCAAATTATCCAAAAAAAAAAAAAAACTTTGTCTCGCATTGATTGTTTAAAAAAAATATCCTATTTCCTATTTATTTCATTTCATATAATCGCGTGCTCAAAATGACATTTTTCTGGGTTTTATTTGTGGTAGTCATTAACATATCTTGTTTAATCAGAGCTTTTGTAAATGGAATGGCAACGTGTTATTAAAAGCTGATTTTTTTGAGATGCTCGCGCAGATAATAAAATTTCAATTTTTCGCCTACGGGTTATTGTTGACGCCAAAAATAACATCTAAAAAACAACATCATATTCTGACATGAGAATAGTAATTTCTGCGACGCTGTAGAGTAGCTGGAAACCGTGAGACGCCGAAAAATTCGTACATTGAAAGACGACAGAAGTTTAAGACAGACGTGTCCCTAAGAACTTCCTTTTTTGAGATATCTTTCCATTCGTCACACATATTATAAAGTTTTAAGTGATTCAGTAAGAAAAAAGGTATTAGTCTAAAGCTTAAGTATGCGATTATAAGTCAATTTAGATGTTATCGGATTCCTTATCAAGAACTGTACTTGTAGATGTAAAATTTGTTGTTTAAATTTGTTCGTGCGAAAAGCCTTTCGTTGCAAATCAAATTATGCAATTATTTAGCATTTTTAAATATCTTTATTCATTGATAATTTTTGTAGCAAATCTAATTTTTATATTGCATTAATAAATTTTTGGATAATGAGCATTACGTATTTCCCTGGTATTCTTTCGAAAAAATATCTTCAAAATCTTGCTTGGAATTGCCTTATTACAGTACCGCATCCATCAGTCATAATTCATCCAAAAGTCGATTTCCTTAATATTACAAGGTGAAAGTGAATTTCAGAATTAGAAAGAAATCCCAATTTTTACCTTACATTTGTTTCCTTAATGATTCCTTGATTGTTTTCACCAGTCTTTGATATTCTGAAAGTCATATACAGTCTACAGTTTTTCTTTTCTTTTTGCTATCAGGGAGGTAGCAGAAGATTTTATAGTCCGAAATTCTGAACAGGATATTTTAATATCCAGATATTATTTAGCAATTAAAAACGAATTTTTTACTTTAGATTATAGTTAACGCGACTATAACAGAAGTGCCTTTCTTTTATTATAATTCACGAAAATGTCATTTGTGAATAAAGAATCCATAAGTTAAATTTTACTTAAAATCAAACTAACAACAATAAAATTAAGATTTAAAATTAATTAGATAAAAAAGAAGAATTTAAAAAAATAAAATAATAATAATAACTTTAACCAAAAGCTAAGAAAGTTGGGGGGGGGGAAATGTAAAGCTTTTCTAACTAAAAGATGTTGAATTCAAGAAAAAAAAAATATCCTCAAAAAAAAAAAAACTGCGATGCCCACTTTGTCCACCAGATGCAGAATTACGCAGCTACTCGGTGACAACAGCTTTTAGCAACCGGAAACCACTTACTCGGGGCCTTAATCTATTCGCCAATACATTACACAATGAGCCACTCACTTATCGCTTTCACACTGATACATGATTAATGAGCCGAGGGGCCGTGGGCCCATTGATTATTTTGTTCAAAACTCAGGGAACCCTTGTGAACGAGAAAATTGGGCGAGAGAAGAAAATTGAGTCCGCCCATGAATTTTTAAGACACTCTTTGATTGCTTATTTCGTATGTGGTCGGTGTGGATCTACTTAATCAAATAGACAGCTACATGGATGTACTTTACTTTTATTCTAATGTATTCGCTATATAGCAAAGCGAATGCATTAAATAAGTCAAATGAATCGAACACTAGATTTTGATGAATCACCTCGTTTGAGATCTTGATGAGTTAAAAATATTATCTTTAGAACTATATTCATCTGTCTGAGAGAACGATGAATCAAATTACAACAAACTGTAAATATGTGGCATTTTTTCGAGCAAATTAAACAGCATTTTACTGGTCAGTTTATTTGTGCATTTAAATCCTTTATCTACTGACGGTACGTATAAGTACCATTTAAATCTGAATTATATCTTCTTAATATGACTATTTTTGTCGATGGTATTCTACAAAACGCAGAGAATGTAACCCAAATAGCAAGAAATTAATATATGCTAAGAGTAGGAATGAAAAATATTTAATTAATAATTAAATTAATTTTGATATTTCTATTAATTAAAAATTTTTTCTTGGGTTCTGTGGAATTGTTCTGTAAGGAAACTTAACTACTGGGGCAAAAATGAAGTTCGAAAATTGATGGCAACATAATTCAATAGATAAGGGTAATAAGTAGATAAAGGTTCAGTAGTAAAGGGTTAATAAACATGGTAAAATTGGAGGAAAAATTTTATTAAGGTAGAGATGATTATTGCACCTTTAATCGGTTTTTTGTGTTCTTTTATTCATATTTTTGGCATAAAAGCTGACTTAAAGTTTTGGATTTAATATATATTTTATAAGATCAAAATTAACTTTTTCAATTCTTCATTTTTAACTTTTTAAATTAATTTTCTTAAATCTCTCACAAGATGGCACTTATAGGATGGTTTCAATGTCGTGCTGCATCTATGACAAGCAGTGTTGCAATTTTGACCAGAATTTATTATGAAAACAAACATTAAAGCAAACAATGACTTTTTATCGCATAAAATAATAAAATAATGTTTTTTTTGCTTAGAATTAAAAATTTTACATGTAAGAACTTATTTAACAGATTTTCCAATTTCTTTAAAGCCAGTTTACGATTAAAGTATATTCGTTATGCCACTATTCAATGAACGAGAAAATTTTTCACTCAGCTAAATAGTTCGAAAAAAATCAATTACTATTTTCAGATTTCTTTTCCAGAACGAATTCTCTTGGAATTTTTAGTTAAAGCAGCAGAACTTCCTTTGAATTCTCATTTTATGCTGTTATTTTTTAAAAATTAGGAACCCTTCTTTGTATTCAAAGCATATAAGCTTAGATTTTTAGGTGTTAGCATTAATTTTTTATTTTTGCTTTAGCTTTCCTATACTTGTGATTTTTACTTGCTGAAACTCAGGGAGTGATCAGTAGATATATATTGATAGACTATTCATGAAATAGGGTTACATCAATCTATTTATTGTATAAGAAAATCTGCCAACGAGGAGCAGTTCAGAAATGAGGATGAGAAGTTTCCGGCATGGTGGTTGGTTCTCATAAATCTGATTATATCAGTCTACTAATTGTATAAGAAATTCTCCTAATGGGGGGTCTTCAGAAATGAGGATGACAATTTTCCAGCAAGGTGGTTGATTCTCGTAAACCTGTTGGGCACAGAAATGGAGAGGGCGACTACTTCCTATCTATGACGGGACACATTTTCCACTAGGAAGGGTTGTATCGTGACCGATGATGGCCCTTGGGACTCAACCACAATTCCCATCAGTGCTGCCTATGAGCTCTGGATATTCCAATTTTTTATTGAGACTACGGCCGAATCTAAGTGGCTATTTATAGTAACTAAAGAAGATATAAAGTCTTCGTCCAAATATTTTGATTAAAGGAAACAAAAATTGTTGATCCTTGATCCAAAACTATTGAATGCAGCTTATCCATTTCAATATGTTATATTGAATCATAGTTTCAATAAAAGCATATCTAACCAACTTAATTACTTCTTATATGGTAACAGTAATGACAGCGACATCAAAGTTAACATCTAGTTTTTCATCATTTCGTGAAAATATATTTTGAAAGAGGCAAATTTTCTCTAGACAAGTTACTGAATTCGATAGCTAGTGGGAAGATAAAAGATCCTGATAAATATAAAATTTGTTTAGTCTTCATAATAACAAGAATAGTTACATGGGCTTCATGTTTAACAAAGAGCAATAGCGCGAGCTTTTCAGTATTTAAATGAATATAATCGAAAAAATGCTTTAAAAAATTGAATTAAAATAACTTCTTTCAATCATTCAGAAGGGCTGATTCCACCAATTGTGCTGTGGGAAGCTCCATTTGGTACGAATAATTTGAAATTCTCCTAAATAGAAACAGAGAAAGAATGCTATTACTCGAAACCACTCAACCGTTATGGTTATATCAAATTAGAAATGGCGGCTACTTCAATTTCTTTACTGGGGGATGTGGTCACTAATTCACTCTGCAGTTTTCCGAAGGATAGGGATCTTGCCATTTTACTTTTCCCTAATGTATCACAATCACCGTTTCCCTGCTCTTTTCTTGGCAATCCATGAAGAAGTTATCCGTTTATTGGCAACGAACACAGAACCAGAAATTTCTTTAAACCGAAGTGTAAGGAATGGAGCTGTGATTAAGGAATATGGGTTTCTCAGCTCTGGTATATGTTTCATTGGATTAGGAGAATAATAATAGTAACGTAAATTTAGAATACACAATTGGATATATATTGTGTTGTTGTTGTTACTAATGACACTTGCCACGAACAAGTACACCGACGGCCATCAGACATTATTAGCCGAATAAGCGTCTTTTGTGTTTGAAGTAGTGCCAGCTAGGACCAAGAGTAAGACTTATCTACTCACTCATCACATTCGCTCGCACACATCCTTTTTACAGGGGGGAGGGGACACATTCAAACACTTCACAGGTAGTTCGCAGAAGAACAACCATGTCCTACCGAAACACGAACTTGTGAGGCTTAGATTACGAGGAAGACGTGCTATCTCTGTGCCAGGACGCTGGTGATGTATATTGTTCAAATGCAATAGTAAATTCCCCTTTTTTATTTTTAAATGTCTTAAGGTTTCAATAATGCCTTTTTTTCTTTCTTGCACTAATGTATTTGCAGGTTCTTCGTTTTGTTGCTTAATTTTTTTTGTTACACCCCTATCTTGCATTCTAATATGATGTCAAATATTTTCAAAAATCCTAAAAGACAATAATTATTATAAATTTTGCATAATTTATTTATTGAGTATGAGTAAATTACTTATATCGTTAAAAAGCACTTTTTAAATTTTTTAATTTATCCTATTTTCTATTTAATTAAATAGTTTATTTAATTTGTGCTAAAATTATAATTAATAATAAATTATATTTAACATTCAAAATTGTTATTAAAAAATTGTTCTCATTACTCATGGTCTGTTATTTGGACATTTAATCAAACTAGATTACCCTTTTTTACTATCTAACGACTATAAGGAGAGGTCATCTAAATCAGTAACAAGTGAGTTAATGGCATCGATAGAAATCAATGTGTTAGATTGAAATCCCTAGTATATTTAATTTCCTCTTGAAAATGATTCTATCTTCGGCCTGTTCAAAGAAACAACCATTCATGGTAATTGAAGATCATTAAAATTTCACATTAAAATTTCTTTTCACACTTTAATTTCACATTTAAGTTTCTATGATTCATTTTTTGTTAAGAATGAAAAAATTAAAGTTTGGATTAAATAATGCTACTAATTTGTTTATAATAAGCATATAATAATATGGTTTCTTACAAGTTTAAAATTAGACAGAGATCTATTACATTGCTGTTAAGATCATTTACTTCAATTCATCAATTTATCGTGTTTTCATTTTTAAAAATTAGATATGCATGAAAAGTCGTACAATAAACTTATCCTTAGATTTAATCATGCCTATATCTGTACAATAATTATATTTTTAAAGACAAAGTAAAATGCTGAAAACATGTAATAATACTTTTTTCCATAATAAAAAAATCAAATCATCAATGCTTTACAAAATACAATCAAATAATCGATGCAAACTTGAAAAGTATCTAATTGCTATCTCAATAATCCAGAAGAATATGGTGAAAGCTTCATAAGACAGATAGCAACTTCCAGACACAGGTAATTACTTTTGTTTAGTGGCTATGTTACCCGGCTACAAACTCTAACGTTGCGAGTTTAGTTCTCGGGCGATCTTACCATTCACCCACAATTGTGACCCGGACGTGATTTGAACACGCAACCTTATGGTAGGTTAGGACTGAACTCGCGAAATTAGGGTTTGTAGCCGATTGACATAGCCACTAGAACGTGTAAATAGAACGCCGTTAAACGTCCCTTCATCGTTCTCTGTCTCAACTATCGTTGTTGTTGTCGTTTTGTTTCGGTTCGCCAATATTTTTGCTTTTTTCTCTTATAACATGATGGCAATGGTAAAATCATATGGAGAATCTCCTATATCTAATTTCTTCCATCAAGTTGTTTGCTTTACATAAAATATATATTTGATAAGGAAATATATTTTTCTTTGACGGATTTCAATCAAAATTTCTTAAAATTACAATTCTGTTTCGAATCTGACATGTAAAATTGCATTCTTCTTTTGCATTCCATTTTTGAGTTATCGAATTCACGAAAAGACAGAATGATTTTCTGAAGTAGTTTTTCGAATTCGGAGATGTCTAAAATATAGAATTTCATCAAAATTTCCAAGTTTAAATTTTTAGCAATGCATTCCTACCCTTACTCCATGAAAGAGAAAATAAAAAATAATATATACCTGGATCTAGATTTGAAGAAACTATCCTCTAATCAGATATTTCGAAGAACCTCGTAACATTTTACGAACTGCAATGAGACCGTTTGATAAAAGATATTTCAAAATTAATCTTATTAATTTGTTTTAAACAATAAATAACTTGCAATTAATAACCGCGGGTAATTTTCACCGCTTTAATTGCTCACAAATATTTATACCAAAGTATTCATTGGGAAAACGGTTTCTAACGACATCGCATTACTGAGCTGAAACAAGGGATGTTATTCACTGAGTAAATACAAAAGAATAATATTCACATCTGCGCTGGTACAAAAGGAAGTTTTATTCGCCCATTTAGCATCGTTTATTTAATGAAGTGAACTACGAAATTCGAAATATGAAAATTTATCACGAATTCATTAGTTGTTCAATTGTTTGATTCTCAAAAAGAGCGGGAATCGCTAAAGTGGAGCACGATGATTTCGTTTGAATTCGTTAACATTCGGCTGATTTTATTCCAAAGTGTTCTTCTGTACGAATCACGAGGAGTAATTAAATTTGCATACTGCAAATGGTTGGATATAATCGTTGCCAAAGCGCTTTAAACTAATCACCGAAAGCCGAAGCCTGAATGGATGAAGATGACAAAACGAACGTTATCTGGGAACCAAACGATTTTAGTCTCCAAAGCGGGTTTATTGAATTTCCGCTTCCGAAGCGAAGCGAAATGAATTTGCTTTGCGAAGAATAGCTCTGAAATCCAGCATTCTCTTTCGGTTTCGGATGATAAATTCTTATTTCAGTAAAATGGTTTGGGGATTTTTCAGTCTCTTTCGTTTGTAATTTAATTTTTATTGAATTCGATATGCCCGACTTAGCAATTTTTCTCAATTTTCTATTTGAAAATACTAAAATCCTGTTTGTTTGTATTTTGTTGTTGTAGTTGAATAAGTTGAATAAAAAGAAAGAAGTATCTCGAAATAAGATTAATGACCAGGCACAGAATACCCATTTTTAATTTACGAACACATATATATCAATTGAATCAGGCTGTATTTGTTCGCGCTCATTTACAGTAATTTAATAATATCGATCAACTTTGAAAAGTTCCATCTTATCGCATTAGCAGAAATTATTCTTTGTAAATATAATCTTCATAATAAAGATTCTGTATGGTATTCTAATTGTTAATTATACAAGTAAAATGGTGAAACTAACTTTAAAAAATCAGTCCTGTTGTTGAGCTTTGGGATGGTGTCAAATTTTTTGCACCGTCAAACTAACCTATCTTTACATAAAGCATATTTCAAAATTATAAATCATATGTTTAAATCAAATGAATACTAATAAAATAATAAAAATTTAGTCAATGGTGGAAAATTAATTATTTACGTTTGAAAAATTTTAATTTTTTTATAACGTGAAATTGAAAATAGCGCTGGAATTTTCCTCTCGGCATTTTCAAATAGCTTTTGCAAGTGCAGGGCAAATACTATATAAAGTACAATACATGAAGTTAATACAGTCACTATTATTTTAAATTGAAATTCTGATAATATTGAAATATTGGGGAAAAGCAAATGGCGATTAGTGATTTTTGTACACTGCTTAAAAAATGAATTCTTCTTTCACCTTTTGATTTACCCATTCAAATTTAAACTTTTTCAAAATGTCCACTTTTTTTTAAGAAATGCATTCTGTCTCATACTTCATTATTTCTGCGAAGAAAAATTATTCATATCTATTTGAAATATTTCGTAAACAAAGTAAAAGAATTCCAAAGAAATAAAACAAAACTTCTCTAAATGATATCGAAGAATCAAAAGTTTATTATTTTTAAATCCATCCTTAAAAAAAATCGATGGAACAGGCAGAATTTATACAAAATAATTCAAGTCGAAGGTAATATATAACCAGTAATGGCGTTATTTCTCCATAACTAAATTTATAAACTCTCTTGTGACTCAAGTAAGAATTAAAATAGTTTTATTCAATACATTATATTACAATTCAATATCAACTTAAAAAACGATAAAATTATGGCTGGCGTATAAGAACAACAGCTCTGTAATA
The DNA here is from genome assembly GCA_026289955.1 of Argiope argentata. NCBI lineage: Eukaryota > Metazoa > Arthropoda > Arachnida > Araneae > Araneidae > Argiope > Argiope argentata. Next base: position 11,414,482 of record JAOUZG010040215.1, on the reverse strand, counting down.
TAAGCAGACATAAATTTCTACGCCCATAAGAAAAATAAGGGGATTATTTCAACTCTAAGCATGCTGTAGAATATATTTAACTTCTTATTTCAGGATACTAACAGCTTTTGATGTAAATATAAAGTAACGCTGAAATTGCCTAGTGGTTTGTAGATGGGTATTGTTATTTCTTTGATCGATTGTACTTTTGATCACTTCAGTTCGTACTGGAATGGGGTGACAAAATATGAAAATTTTTATGTTTAGTTCAAAGATCATTCATCAGTTACTTAATGTATCCTGTTGTTGTTTGAAAAAACTACTGACCGTGTTTAAGGAAATCATTTATCTGATTTTACTTCTAAAAATTAAAGAACAGAAACATTATTTTTTGCGTCATAAAATTCTTTAAATTAGGAATCCGAAACTGTAATCTATTTGTCTAATTGTTGATATGAACAAGAAAATTAGCCTCCCCTTTCCAGAATCCTTTGTAAGAGGAAAAAGTGAATGATCACAGTAGAACAACCGCTTGTGGTCGATGTCAAGAAAAGTAGTTGAAAGAGTGGGAAAATGGTGGATTTTTTAAGGGAATTCTTTGCTAAATAATGAAGTTGTATTAATACGGTACTATGTTGAATTAAAGATATAAATCATAGAAATCGTATTAAGTTACTGACCAGGACATTATTTAAAATACTACATCACCAAGTATTGACTCCCCTCGTTCCAGTGGGAGCTTTAAGTATTTTCTGCCATAGGCAGCGAGGCCTTTTTATTGATAAATTAATAAATCCCCCCACCTTCTCCATTTCAACACCTTTTTTTTACATGTTAATGATTAATTTGGTTAATCATTATTATTTTTAAATTTTCTGCAAATGTATATGAATGTTTTAAATCTATTGTAACTCCATGTCACCCACCATTCTCATTTGTACTCAATATTATCGAAGCAAACGTTCGGTGTTAATGGATATTGTATCAGATAAATGAAACATAATGAAATATATAGAAAACATGATCATATATACTTGATAAAATGTTAATAATAATCTAGCATTTTATTTCATAGAATGTGTATTCGTTACAAAATTTTTGGAATTACGAAAATGAAACTTTCCAATCATTCCACTTGTTGCCATCTATCGCTCTTGCAGCTGCCTATTCTAAATTTTGTCACTGAGGCTCCATCATTTGTGAAACGAGGAAATAGGTGTCTTTAAAACTACTTCTATAAGTTTCCAGAGTGTGCCGCAACAAGATTTTTAACGCTTTACTGCAGTAGAAAGTTTTTTTGAAGCCTTCAATTTGAATATAAATAAAATGATTTGTTTAGCGACTGTTAAACAAATTAATTAAAATTATTGTCCTATTAAAGTTTTCACAAGTAAATATGCAAATAATATTCCTTTACATGAATGGACTTTTACCTTATAATTTCATGTTTCTTTCTTTCTTTTTCGTTGTTATTCAGCTTTGCTGAGTAAATACCTTTAAATATAAGTAAGGAAATCATCAAAAAAAATTGTTATGAATTTATTATTTTTAATTAAAACTTAATTTCGTTAATTATTTCTTTGTCAAATCTTCTATCAAATCAAGAACAACGTGAGCACTTTTATTGACTATTAATTAACAATACGAAATTAATTAGTCAATATTTAAGTTATGCTGAAATACTTTATTGTGGAAAATAGAATAGTTCGCATTTCCATGACTACAATTTACTATTCTGCAATGTAACTTGAATTACTCACCTTCCATGACTTGGTCCACGTTTTAAAATATTTCAGCTATCAAAATCTTATGTAAAACAGCAATCAAAGTGGTATAGGCATTTAATTTGAATAATTATTTTTGATTTTTTTGGAACTTGATATATATATGCATACATCTAGTACCAACTATTTGTTGGCCAACAGATTTTTAAATCCTCCGCGCTTTTGCGTAGGCGTTAGGGTGGTTTAATTCATCAAAATAGAGGTGAGAGGAAAGACACAAAGAAATGTTTACATCAAACAATAATAAAGTAAATTCAGATTACTCGTAGAATAAATGAAAATAAAATAATGAGGTCGGAAGCGATACGATGCTTGCATACACTTGAAAAAAAATTGAACGAAAGAGTATCTAATAGGACGGTAAATAAGGCCAAAGAATGACGAATTTTGGAAATATATCTACTCTTCATTCCGCGTCTCACCCCTTAGTAAGATAGAATTGTCGAGAAGTGGTCGTCTCAGGATACCGAAACGAATATTAATACTTTTAATCCCTTAAAAGTGATAATTTTAAGGGATATATTCATTATTTTTAAAGGATACTTTTAATCCCTTAATTGTGATGTTGAGTGATAACAAAGTTTTTTTTCTTTAAACCTAACATAGAAATTTTGAAAAGGCTGGAACAGTTTAATCTGAGTATCAAACGCAATTTTTTTTTTTTTTTTGATTTTACAGTGATAGGGAGAGACTCACGAATTCAGCAAAGATGTCAGAGAGCGATCCAAGAAAAAAAAATGTAGACTTTTTGTAGTAGATTCTGTCTATTTTTAAATGTTTATATTGTCAAATTTATTCAAAGACTCTACGTGAACAACTGTTATTTTCCGCGGTTTATATTAAATGGTACAGGAAGAAGGTAGTTAAATGATAAGTGGTTTGTGGAACTGAGAAGCTAAATAATAAAAATAATTTTCTAAATGAGAATTCAAAAAGTACGTGGAAAAGTCAAAATGAGAGTAAATAGGAAATTCTCCCACAGAGAAGTGCATTTGCTTAAAGAACAATTTTGGAAGAAAAAGAAATTCATGTTAAGAATTTACTCAGCTACCAGTTGAGGCCGTAAATAGTCCCGTTGAGTTCATTTTTTACATGATTAACTGACCCTCCCATTTGATAATAAGTAGTTGAGGGATTGGAGGATTAGATATAGTAGTAACATTACATAATTTTTTTTCTATTAATTTGTAAATGTGGAGTCTCTTCTCTTAGCGGTGCGGAAAATCAGTTTTTTTACACAACTGTCGTCAATGAGCTTCTCAGTTATGTGAAGAGTCTGGAGTTTGAGACATAATGGACCCTGTTAGCAGGCTATTCAGTAGCCATATTATCTTTGTTGCTCTCGGGGCTTATTCCTTATAACGTGGACTTAATGCCCTTTTTATGCGCGTATTTGTAAACTTTGTGACTGTGACTGTGAGAAGTAAAGAGATAATCCAGTTATCACATCAGAATCCAATCTTGAAGATCTTGTTTGAGGGAAAGAGAGAGAGAGAGATTAGGTGCTAAGCATAATTTGACTTTCGTTGACATCTCTGTATCAGCTATATGTGCCAAATGGAACTTTTTTTTTCCAAAGCTTTTAATCAGTAGATTTTTTACTTAGGGAATAAACGCCTATTTATTCATGTTCCTCAGAATCATTGAGCTAAAATATTTCTAAACATAAGTTAATGAAAAAATATATCATAAAATTAATGAAAAAGTTGATAAATAAAAATTAAAAATTTATT
>JAOUZG010040215.1:11381933-11410165 GCA_026289955.1 Argiope argentata | reverse complement strand
TATATATATAATAAAATTAATGAAAAAAGATTAATAAAAGTTAATAAATAAAGATTAAAAATTAAACAAAGTTTCCTGAAAGCGTCTGTTTGTTCGAACCACAAAAACTCAAGAAATAGTTAACGGATACTGGAGATATTTATATCATTTTGTAGAGCATTTATTGAGAAAGGTTTTAGAACATTAAAATCATATCGAAATAAAAAGAAGAGTTTTAAAATTGTGATTCTAATTTATCCACGCATGCGCGAAAACCGCAAACTGCGCAGATGCAAATAGCAAGACTGTGGTATGGATACATTTCTTTGTTTAGGTATGGTTTTAAACAGCCATTCAAATCTCATCATACCGAAAAAAAGGAAATCCAACCTCGAACTAATCAGCTGTGTTTTTGAAAATCATATTTTTATTTTTGTAACAGTCTAAATATTTCTGAATGTGTGCTATAAAAATGGTTTGTAGATATTTTCGATAGTTTCTAAATATAATTTTATGTTTGTTTGATGTTGCATAACCTGCCATCGGGTAGAAGCTAGGCAGGATTAAAGCTAATTTTTTCCCTTGGATGCTATGTCACGGGCAACAACGTACGGGTACTGCTAGTTTATATATAAAAATGCATTCAAAATGCATACTCGGTTTTTTTAAGGATTATACAAAGCATATTAATTTAATGTATAGGTGTATAAAAATAAAAATATAAGTACTTGAGACATCCTTGACCTTGTCCTAGATTCGCAAATTTTTTGCGGGAAAGGAAAAATAGCATCTTTATTGGGGAGTATGCTCAAAAGATTTGAGAGACTACCCCTTTTAGTTTCGAAATTAATCACTGCAAATAAATAATGATATCTGCACGAAATGCATATAATTAACGATAAATTTTAAAAAGCTTTTAAAAGTTTTATTTTAAATTAATTTATAGAGCTGGTATATAATAAATAAACTTTGTACTTTGGTATATATATATGCATATAACTTCAGCAACTTAGAGACTAGATACTCTCAGCTCCATATTTTTGATACGATTCCCAAATCACTGCCGGGGTTCTTCTCCGGAAAAGAAGAAACAGAGTTATAAAAGCGGAAAAGTTTTGAAAAGAAAAATCAAAGGTACTTTACGAGCGAGAAAGGACTCGTAAAAAACCGTGCCCATCATGGCGATGTAGCGCGTAAGAGTAGCGCAGGAATAAATAAAAGTCTCAGGACAACCCATAAAACGGATACTTAAATCCGGTGAAATAAAACAAGAGTTTTATATGCTGACCGGTTGGAGAGGATGCTTTGAAATGTGCAAACCTCGATTTGTCATTCCCTCTGGTCAGCGACACGTGACACATAAAGCTGATCTGCCAGATATACTTTATGGAATGTCTTAAAAATGATACATTTCAATAGAAGCAAGGCGCAAAAGGACATTTCTCGATGAATTTTTAAAAATTAGCATACTATTTTGCTTTTGCAATGGATTTTTTTCTATTCAAATTAATGTTTCATTAAATTAAAAAAATTTCTCTGCCATTATGTTATTACCTGCTTTGGATTTCGATATTTTGCGATTCTAGGTGGCGAACATAAGAGGTTTTCTCTTTTAATAAAGCAATCACTTTGATTGTAAATCTCAACGAATTTTATGGCTTAATTTGTTAGCTAATGAATTATTTTTATTTCAATAACTTTGTGAAAATGAATAGCTATTTAGTAAGATTTGCGACACGTGGTATTCGTGTTTAAACATATTGATTAAGCTATCTAAACCAGTGCTGCCTGTTTCAAAAAAACTTTTCTGATTAAATGACTGTAGTAAAAACAAATAAGAACTTGCTCTATTTGACGCACTTGATATGACTTTCATAATTTATAATTCATAAAACTGTACTTTCTACAAATTTATTAATTTAGAAACTAGGTTAATAAGATTTTATTAGACCCGTCGATAGCTCTTGTCAGTCCAGTGGCGCTAGGCAGTTGCCTAGTCTGTCTAATGGGAAATGCACCACCGCGTATTAATACAATGATTAAATATCAGTCTTAATTCCTATTTATTTTGGTAAGTGAAATAAAGGTAAATATAGAAATTGTAAGAAATTGCTTCTATTTCTCAGTTGTTTTTAATTAGTTAAATTATTTGTATATTGTGTCCTCAATGAAGGGAGGTAAATAAGTTTTTAAGGCTAGTTTTCTAAATTATTTCTAAGATTTATAGCTGTGCAATGCATTCCATAAAAAAGCTTTAATCGATGAAATAAATTTGTTTATTAAAATATCTGTTTCAATAGATTATAAAACCTCCACTATTCATCTTCCTCACACACCATATAGGGCATCCATTTGCGCTATTTTCTATGTCCAAAAGAACTAAATAAGTCATTAATAGCTCTTAATCAAGAAAGAAAAGTTGTGTGCGCCAAATACATATTGTGACAATACCATGACAAGAGACAGTCTCTCATCCTTTTCATAGCATTACCTGCCAAGCGGTATATTCTTTTATACTGATGCATTTTCATGTTGCTGGAGGATGATCTTTGATGGCATAGAAATAGCTTTTAAAGATTTATGGAATGGGTTCTCATCCCCGACAAGTACGAAAAAGAGATGAAAAATGTAATACTCGTACCCAACTTCATGGAGTTGAAATGCGTTCTATTGTCCGGTTGATAGAATTATTCATACAGACTCACGTAATATTATGTAAAATTCAAAACAAAAGTACAGTTTTTTAAAAGGGAAATTAGTAATTATATAAATAAATTACTTAAAAATCAGTCTTTAAAAACGCAATTTCGTAAATGTCTAAAAAAGTAGACATTTAGATTTATTTCTACTCTTTTTTCTTTAATTTGTAATGCACTTGTCGCATTTGGGGACTGATGTACTTGGTTCTCCAAAATTAATGATTTATAAAAACTTCAATAAAATTTTTTATACTCATCTTAATGGTCTTTTCAGTAAAATGTTCTCAAACTTCATGTTTTGAGAAACATTTAATTCGTAACATTTTAGAAGTCTTTACATCTATTCCTCGAGCTATATGTCTTCTTAATTTTCTAACTAATATATAATAAGTAGAAAAAATCATAAAAATTATTGTAGGTGAACTTTTAGAATAAATCGATATACAAAAAAGAAAAGTCTAATTCTTATATTTTTGTTTTAGAATGGAAAAAGAAATATAAGATATAAGATTTGCTACAACAATGAAAACGTTTTGAATATTGTTACAACAATGAAATATAATGTTATAGAATATATTTAATGGATTTAAAAAAAATTAAAACTAGATAAAAATATATATGGGAGCTTGTTAAAAAGGTAATTTTTGTAAAATTTTAAAATGATGCAAAAAGCAATTTCATATAAGTACAATTTCAAAAGGTGTTGAAAAAAAATTCTGAAAACAAGTTTAATTTTTTATTAATGGAAATTGTAATTAAAAATTAAAATATCTCCAAAATATATTTTCTCACCATTCAATGTAAATTCTGGGTCCATTGTTTAGCTTGCAGATATTCAGCACACACACACGCACATCTTATACATCATTGCTGATTTTATGTTTTACAAATATTAAAAGATTTGGAAATCAATTTTTTTTCTTGAATGCAAATTTGCACTATTTGTCCACAACTTAAGTAAGAGAAAAATACACTTGCTTTTCTTTTTCAAAAATGAATAAGACATACATAGAAGCAATTATATCAATATTAGGAATTCTATGTGATTTTGGCGGTCGTGAGAGGGAATATTCTTTAGAAAGAATTGAAATGATGTTCGTGAACCAGTAACATTTGCACTCTCAAATTCAGCATTCTTGAACCTTTCAACTTCAATTTCTATTTGATTCCAGTTCGAGTTTCAGAAATTGTTTCTCGCTTTTCCCTAATATTTTCTTCTCGGGGCTTTGCAACAGTTGACAGTCCCGGTTCTGCCCAGAACTAATTCCTGTTCTTTTCGCAATATAATCAACCGATATGCCCATAATTCGAAAGCTGTTCTTTTCAGCTTGATCATCGGTTGTTGTTCCCCATCTGTTACTACTACCTACTTTTTTTAATATGTAGTTATTTATTAAAGAAATTCATTACTTGTTCTTTGAGATTTTATGCATATATTTAATGGACATTATTAGGGACTATAGCCGGGTACAATCCAAACCACCATACATTAATTAAATGACGTATTTTGAATTGAATTAAATACTTTAGAATTAGAAGGGAAACACGCTTACAGTAGCAGATATAAGAGAGTTGCTTCTCTAGCTGTGATATAGTGCATATTTGTATAATCCAGCTCAATGCTTCACAAAATGTTCTAATACTTGAAAGCATAGTGTAGTATTAATTCAACAAACCAATAAAAAAAGACTATAAGTTTTAAGAATGAATTTTAAAACAAATTTATCGGGAATGATCTCCCCAAAACTTTATCGCATACTCTCTAATAAACTTTCTACGCTTGAGAACGCCTTGACTGGAATTGGCGTTCAATAGCTATTGTTGTTGTTGTTGTTAGTGGACTTGACATGGACAAGATTTGCCAAGCCATCAGCTTGTTTTAAGCCAAACGGAGAGTCTCTTATTTTGAAGTAGCGCCAACTAGGGCAAAGAATAGGACTTAGGTTCTCACTATCACCGTCGCTTGTAGAGCCTCTTTTTACAGGGAGGCACATTCATACACCTCGCAGACAGAATACAGAACAACCATACCCGAACCTGGGATGCCCAGATCACGGGGAAGACTCGCTACCTCTGTACTAGGACGCCGACTACAATAGATACTGGTCACCACATTGAAATATTAACTTTAAGCGCAATTTTTTTTTTTTTGATTTATCGTATCACTCTTGATCATAAGTGGGTATTAATTTCAGGCATGCGCTAATAGCATCCAAAAGTCGATTTTGTGTTTTTTATACCTCTTTCTCAACCGACTGAAACAAAAATTTGACATGAAACTACATTTGTAGACAAAAATCTAATATCAAATTTGTTATATTTCAGTTATTGCCTTTTTGAATCATCACGTTTACATACAGATCCTCCGTTGTATTTTACACAAAATTTGACAGGTGTCTACATATTTTATTTGAGCACCTGATTGTATCTATCTAACTCCCTTCGTTTTGTGATAATCGTTTTAAATTATATGCGAATAGCTGGGTGTATGGATTTCTTGTGAACAGATTTTTACTGAAAATTTGTATAGAAATCTACGAATTAAATGTAAAGACTGCGCCAATTTACCTAGCTAGTCAGTTACCTAGTTTGTGTTTTGACACCTTTGTCACAGACAGACTCACGGTTATTTTCCAAAAATTTGTTTTCGAACTCGGCGATATCTAAAAACGTAGAGATTCGTCAAATTCTTGATTTCAAATTTTTCGATGATTGCTGTACTTTCTTATACTTAGTACGTATACGAGAAATTAAAACACCGGGCTAATCCAGCTATTCGATCTCTAAATATAAAACGTGCATTAATGCAAGAATTCAACCCCCTAAACAAAACGGTGTAGCGACGATGATGTGTCCGCTTTACAACGGAAGGAGGGGTGCTGTAGCTTCTGAGGTTATGGAACCCTGAACAAGAAGCCTGATTTCTAGCTTATATGAAAATGACGCGCTCTTATCACATTCGCTTCCGTAGCCCCCTTTTACCAAGGGGCACTTTCATTCTCTTCACAGATAGAATACAGAAGAACAACCATGCCCTAACCGGGACTCGAACCCTGGATGCCCAGAAAAACGAGGAAGACGCGTTACCTCTGTGACAGGACGCCGGTAAAAAAAAACTGAACAGTTTATTTAACAAATCAATCGATAAGCATAAAATGGCATCTTAAAGTAAAGAAAAAAAAAACTCACTAAATATTCCTTTTCTATAAATTCATTTAAACTATCTTACTTGATAAACGTTCGACTCGAAACGTGCAGTAAATAACAAGCCGAGAACGCATATTTTAATTATCATACGTGTGTCCAAATTGTGTCCAGACCTCTGTTTGAATTAGGCGGAGGCTTAAGCTAAACTGTAGCAAACAAAAGTAAGTCCGTTCGAATAATGAGGGCACTAAATCGTAAAATCTCAGACCGTTCATTAGCGTTATTTATTGCATGATTTGTAAGTGAAGGAGAAGTTGAAATTTTAATCACACCTCCTTTTCGAGATTTGCTTTTCTCTGGGTTTCTTGGGAAATGTGGAGATTAGCCAAAGCCGATTAATCATTCGGAGAGAAGCCGGCAAAGTCAGAATTAATTACAGAACCGGAGACATTTTGTTTTGTTTAACGTTTGGAATTTCGTAATTTTTGACACCGTAAAAGGGAAGAATACATTTTCTCGCCTTTTATTTTCGCATTCTAAAATTTTATTGATGATATTTTATGTTTTTTCAGTGTTTGACGTTAGTCTCAGATTAAATCATAAAAAATTAAGAAAATTGTTTTTCGACTGATTTTGAATATTTTTTTCATTGTGATTAAACCTTTCATTCCCAAGGTCATTTTAGTATAGATATCTCAGATTACCAGGACGCTCGAATCTCTCCTCTAAAGATAAAAATAATTCCTTTTGTTCCTCGAAAATAATAATGACAATCGCTTTTCATAAGGGGTTAAAAATATATTAGAGATTTACAAAAGAGGATCGTACTGAAATGGTATCTATTAATTAAATATATATTTGATTATCTTATTAGAGTTTTCATGAAGCCTCCTTGTCATCCAAACCTATTTTGGGGAGCGTCTTCAAAGAACAAATCACGAGTCCCGGATATTTAACTATTTACACTAAACGAGAAGGTGAAGAAATTTGTAATGATATATGGGCATCTCAAGCACATGTTAATACGTCGAACGAGTGTTTGAGTAATGATAGGGTTGAAAGAGATCCGAATCTCTTGACCAAAACCTCGTACTATTGCAATATTTTAAAAACCTATTTTGGGGAAAAAGCATGAAAATTGATTTTAATGATAAAAATATTTTTATACAAAATATTAAAATACAAAAACTTATAATCTCATCGGCATCCTAATATTTTTAAAAATTAAAATAAGAATATTATTTTCATCAAACTATCTTCAAGTAACATAATTTTTCGAAAAATTATAGACTCAGCAAAGATACTTTTAAATGCAAGTTAATTTCTTTCATACATTATTGATATTTTTTTAAGATAGAGGCAAACGGTAACTAAATATGTTAACGACAAATAAATGAAACAATTTAAAATATGTCCAACATTCTTTCAACAGGAATGGCAACGCTTAAGATATTTAATATATTCTATACATAGACAAGTTTTTAATTTGCTGATGAAGATTTTAGTTAATTGTTAAAAAAATTCCACTAAAAATCTTCTCGGTGTTTCTTGATATTTGTTTACAAAATTTGAAGAAAATTTTGTCAGTAATTTATAATTTTATAAAAAGGAAAATATTAATTAATTTTCTATTTCATGTTCCTAGATTAAACATAAATAGGTACTTAATTATCAAAACAATTATTATAATTTTCTTTAACAATTGTACCACACACTCACGCACGTACTTGCCTACAGTCAATTTTTATTTTCCACCAGTATAAATTAAATTTTATTTATTATGAAATATTTATTAAAAATTTTACATAAGATGCCAAACAGAGAGGATAGGATGTGTGTATTATGTTATGTGCCAAACATTTGTAAAGCCCCTAAAAAGTACGATTTACATATATTATAAAATAAGATATTTAAAATTGCTTACTTGGAAGAATTGTTAAAATTAAACTATGCATACAAGCATTTATTCAATATTTTTTTTACTCAGAAATTATGGCGAATCAAACTGGCCCGCAATGGCAACCAGCAAAAAAGGAATACAGCATCAACCAAAATTAATTTCATCTTTGACTGGGATGTATATGATCATTCGCGATTACTGATGACAAAGATAAGTGTTTAATCCATTAACGTCCTGCATGATTTAACGAATAGAGTCCACAAATTTATTTCAAATTATGTTAAAAACGTCATCAAGATTGTAGACTAAAATAAGACTGTAGAGTAAAATAAAAATTTTCAATTTTTTGGCTTCTAAACTTTTTAAAAAGACATTTATGAAAAAACTACTTCTATAGTTATATGTTAAAAGATTATATATATATATATAAAGATTACATTCAAATTTCTTACTTTATGTTGAAAATAAATCGCAGCAAAACACTTCAAAATGCTGATAGCTTGACTTAAAAATTTAATTAATGGATGCTGTATGACAACGAAATTTGTTTATGAGTTAGGGAATGTATGCTGACTTTTCAGACAAAACAGAAAAGAAACAATGGGATACATTTGGAAGAGAAATGTAATCCTTATAAATAGGACATTGGGCGTAAACGGGTTAACTTGATACAGATTCCTCTTATGTGGAACATAAAATATGCCAAGCAGATAGAACGATGATGAATGCATATAATAATGATATAAGGATATGGTAATGGATATAGGATCCACGATATTCATCATCATCAATCTTGGGATTAATGATGATGGTATGAAGGTCAGATTTTTTTCAAGCCTCAAAGGACCGTTAAAATAAAAGGCTGGATTATAAAAAGAAATTGTTTTATTTCGGAAAGTTATGTTGAAAGATATTTCTTTTCCGACTTAATCACAATGATGATTCAGACATTTGTCACATTGGTGGATCAGATTTCTGTGTCCTTTTTAGAAAAATATCGCCATCAGTGAAGCGATATTAGCCTTAACGTTTCATCGAAGCTATTTAGTTGGCTGGAATTATTATTTTGGCATCTTAGCTAGTTCTGTTCAGAGAAGAAAAAGGAAATTCTTTCAGATAAGAAGATCAGTGAGTTAATGAAATGGTATGAAAGCCGCTGAAATATCAGGCTATGAAATGACTGACTAGATTGCCAAAATTGCGACTTTGGAAGTTGAATATTATACATTCCAGCTTCACATTCTTCATTCCTTAAAAGAAAACTAAAAACACATCAGCACTAAGGAGGAGTTTCACAGAAACTAAGTCCGAAATATCGTGAAATAATATTTTTTAGACTAGTTGCATTTACATTTATTTGATTTTTCGAATTTGCTGTTAATCATAAATAGCGATAACATATACACAAAATTCTATATATTTAACATAATCTCGACCCACCGACTTGTACATAAAACAATTTCAAATATATTATACTGATGAAAAATATTTTTCAAAATTTATTAAAAACAGAGAATTTTATATCTGAATGTATGATTTCTTAAATTTTAAAATTACATAAAAAATAGTTTTTTTTTGGAAATAATGAAATTTGATTAATGTTCAATAAACAATTTAATCCAAATTTTAAACTCTTGCTTAGGTAGCATTTATATTTTCAAGAACTAACTGCATGCCACATTTGTAGCTCTAAATCCTAAGATTTGCCTCACAGAACGTCTTGAAAGCTTATTCCAGCACGTATGTCATATTATGCAATATATGTACTACATATATTCTTATGTAAAAATTAATTGCAGCGCCGGAAACGACAGACAATTTGTCTAGGAAATCTGTGCTAGTTATGATGCAATAAATCTTAATTATAAAATAAAAGGAAGAGGAAATTAGAATCCTTTCTAGAAAAAAAATAAATAGCAATATATTGATGACCATAAAATGTTTTATTTTCTCAAAATGTTGTAAGTTATACAATCCAATTAATAAAATCGTTTAGTTTTATCTTGTGACAGATCACTGACACTTTATCAAAATAAATTTAATAATTCCTAAAGAAATTTTTAGTTAATTGTTATTCTTTTAATAAATATTTGTAAAATACAGTTAAAGCAAAATCGGTATTAAAATTATTTTTTAAAGAAAATTTAAATATTTAAATATTTAATTCAAACATAGTTTATGTTGAATTAAAAAAAACTTGTTAAATAAATTAGATGATCACAGTCCAATATTAATAAAAAATTAGAAGGAGATATATAAATAAATTAAATTATTTAAATAAAAGATAAATATTCAATTATTAATAAAATAAGAAAAATAAAACTAATTACTAAAATAGTTTTCTTTTATCACACAGAACTATAGAATTAATTTTTATAACTTTTATTGCGTGAAGAGGTAGAAGTTTTAAAACATTAGACATGAGCTTTTATAAAGGAAATTTTGAATTGCTCATGAAACATTGAAAGATAATAAATATTTTGCTAAAATTTCTATATTAATTAACCTGACACACAAAAGATAATTTCAATTACTTTTGGAATAAACTTCACAAACGGTTATTTTAAAATACTTTTAGGATTTCAAATAAAAAATTATATTTTTATTTCCTTAATTAACGCTATTTAATTTTTCATTCCGATAGTTAAAAATTTAAAATACAGGATACACTGAAATGAATATCTCAACTTTGCAGGGCTTTTCAAATTAAATAAAACACAGTAGAATCAATAACAGAATAATCTGATATAACAATTGAAAATTTAAATTAAATACTTTTATAAGTGTTAGTTGTCTTTATTTCGTTGCTATCAACCGACTTTGGCGAACTTAAAGCATAATCTGTAGCTTTTGAAAGGGCTACACCGGACATGCTTACAAAAGAAAAGTGAGGTATGAATTATCGTACCTCCTCACTACTCGGTGCGTTTCTTGAAAGGCTCATTTGAAACATATATAACTGTGTGAAATATGAACTTTTAATTTTTTTAATTTTTTATTTCTACTGAGCAACAAGGTGATACTTTGTTTTGTTTCCTTTTAATAAGCCTGAAAACTTATTTAATTTACGAACAAAAAAATTATTTATGCACAACATATACGATCCAATTTTTTTCACTTATTTGTAATATTTAGGTTAAACAGTATCGAAACTTTGAAATGCAACTTCTGCAGCAAACTATCTTTTTTATCCAAAAAAATTCAGTCAGGCTATTTCGAACTGGAAGTCATTCTTGTCTGCTATTTTTCCCGACAAAATTTATTCCGAATTTTATTTTTACGAATTTCAATTTCCTTGAATCTCTTCTGCGAGATTTCTGAAATTCGATTCACCTCCATTTATCGTTAGAGGAATGAATTTGGAAAATGGCGGCTTGAGGAGATGTTGGTTGCCATGGCAACAGTACTGGCCGCATCTCCTGTAGTTCCATGATTATTGGTGATGAAACAAGATGGCGGCTGCTAGCGGTTGTCATGACGACTGCAGCTTTTTTCTCCTCTTCCTTTTTACTTTTTGGGGACAGGTCGGTCTCTAGGGCCTCCCCATCTAATTGTGCACGGCGCCGGCGTCACCAGGCGCCCTACCGTTCGTCTCAGTGTCAATCCGTCCGCTCGTGTGAAATAATAGCCATAATAATAACATAAAACAGGCCGTGACTTCTCTCAAATTGTCGAATTACGTAAAGAGAAGTTCCATTTCCGAATCATATTTCTCCACTATTTTAGATTTCGATTTCTGATTTATTATGGCTGGGATTTTTATTTTTGTTTTCTTTCTTCCCGGAAAATAAGTGGAAACTAAAATATTTCATACAAAAAAGGAAAGATAAGTGTTGAAAGTAAGTTGATGGTAAATCTTTTCACAAGATTTTTAACGCTGGCCTCTTGTTTAAAAATATTTCCTAACTTCAAAAATGGAAATGCACTTTATTGAGTATTTATAAAAAATTTCAATTAAATACATCATTTTGTTTAATCTATACTTGGTATAAAATGAAGTTTCTTGGAAGTGTCTGTATGTTGGAACCCCAAAAACTCAGGAAATAGTTAAAGAATATTGGAAATACTTATACCATTTTGTAGAGCATTTATTGGGGAAGATTTAAGTTCATTGAAATCGTATCAAAATAAAGAGGGGTGTTTTATAATTTCGATTTTAATTTATCCACGCATGCGCGAAAACTTCAAACTGCGCAGATGCAAACAAAAAGAGCTGTGGTATGCCCATGCGATACATTTCTTTGTTTACGTCTGATTTAAAACAGCGATGCAAATCTTATTATTCTGAGAAGAAGGAAAACCAGCCACGAAATGATCACCTGCGTTTTGTCATATAGACAAACACACAGGTCTTTTGTGACATATCATATTTTTACCTTTTTAACAGTCTAAATGTTTTTGAATGAGTGTTATAAAAAGTATTTTGTAATTATTTTAGACAATTTATAAATATATTTTCTCGTTTGTTTGATGTTTCGTAACATGCCCATGTCATATCGGGTGGAGGTTAGATTTAAGTTTAAATCTAACTTTTCTTCTCGAATCCTATGCCACGGGCAACGTTGTTCGGGAACTGTAGTAAAATATATAAATGATTTTTAAATAAGCTTTTTCTTAATTTAACATATACGGTTTATAGAGAAAATAATGTAATCATCAATAAATTCGATTTCGAAAGTTTGACTCACCACCATCACGTTTCGGACTTATCAAAGCTCGAAAAACTCGTTTTTGGCTTTGTGTCTGTCTGTCTGTAGGTATTTTAGTCTATCTGTCAGCACTTAAACTCAAAAATGCTTTGAGCTACATAGAAGAAATTTGGTTCATAATCCTTACATTAAAGTTGTAAATTTCTATCATGCATATTTTGAGAGGAAATTGGTAATTCTTTCTGTTTGAATTACAAAACAAAAGGGATCTAGATCGATAAAATTTGGTGCCCAGATTTAATATCTAAAATGACTTTTTTGAAATTTTTTCAAATTTTGAACCCCATCTGAAAAGAAGGGAACGTCTGCTAATCAGTACTATCAAAATCATGTAAACGCGATGACTCAAAAAAAGCAATTAATTAATATATGAAATTTGGTATTTGGTTTTGTAATTATTATTGTAATTAGGTGTTAGATTTTAATTGCAATTGGTTATAAAAAATACATCTGAAACACTTTTTCGATTTTTGGACTTCCCTAAACTTCATGCTAGAAATATTGTGGAGTCCTGAAATGTATTATCTGGAGAATTGGACTTTGCATGGGTATCAACTAGTAAATGCAGTGTAGTTTTAACCTCGTACAAATTTATGCATTTTATAAGAAAACTTCTATTTCTAAAAAATTTCTAATCATGTATCTTTGCTATTTTGATTTCTTATTTCTTATTTTTTTTTGAAATTTAATTATTTCAAGAAAATAAATGAAAATTCAAACAGTTGAGAGACAAAATAAAAAGAAACATAAATAAAGCAGTAGCTTCTCATCTGGAAAAATTTTTATTATAAAAAAAACAAATATGTCTTAATCGACGTTTATAATAATTTTTAATTAAATCCTGAATTGTTGCCTGCAAACGTATGAAAATCGCTTGCATATTTGTTTTTCGAAGCAATCAGTTAAAAATTATTTTGGCGGCTATAACCGTAATAATAGTAAAAAAGTCAGCAACTTCTCATGAATTGACAGAAATTTAGGAAAAAAAAATGACCTAAAAAGATGAATTGCTTCTAATATATTACTATTTGAGATTTCGATTTCTGATTTATTAAGAAAGATAATCTGTTTTTCTTTTTACTTTCTAGAACATATTTGGTAGCTAAAATAATTTATAAAAAAAGATAAATAAATAAAAAAAACCCCTTAAAACTTGCTGAAAATAAATCTATTCACAATATTTTCAGAGATGACATCTAAGCTAAAAATATTTCTTCCATTAAAACATTCTAAGTTTTAGTGATATTTACAATAGTATGTAATAAAATTCTCCGTAAAAACCGTATTGACATCAAGTGTCACCCACTACAAGTTTAAAAAAATGTATTTGTATTTGCGTGGATGATTAGAAAGTATTTTATTAACGATTGAAAATTTGAACAAGATTTATACAAGGAGAGTGGGAACTACTATTAGGATTTGGAAAACCTATTTGTTTGCATATTATTGTGTATTTTAACACAATAATTTAAAATTCCAATTAATTTCAGAAATAAAATTTGGTGCGTGATCTTAACATCAAAACTGTAGACAAATATGAAAAAAAATGAGCACAATCATTCAGAACAAAAAAATCCATTTCTAGTGCCTGTTTATCCGTTGCACGTTAAATTTGATTATATATTCTACTGGTTGAATTTTGAAAGAGGAATGTCAACTCAGGTGCTCTCCTCGTCAACTGACAATGGTTTTAAATTACAACAGCTTTTTCATGTTTCTTCAAAGCAGGAAGTTAGTATAATTATATATTCTCGTTTTTCTGTATTGTCTGATAAACTCAAACTCAAAAATTTTATATATTGTCTGAATATTTTGAGGAATAAGAAGATGTCGCGAAGAAATCACTCTCTTTGATGGATTTATAGAAAGGTTTGTTGATTTCTTTAAAGAAAGGGCTATTTTCAACAAGTGCCTCTTTTTTATTTCTTTGAAATAGTATCATATTAACTGAAAATTTATTAATTTTTTTGAAAATAGCATATTATTATCAGTTAAAAAAAAACTTTCCCAATTCAATCCGCTTTTAAGTCCGTGCGAACAAAGGAGGCGAAATGGAAAGCGTGGAGGATGAAGAGCGGGGGCCGACGTATTAAAGTGGGAAATATTTTGACAGGCCAGGAAGACATATTGAGTGGATCCGGAGATTGAGTGAAGGAGCTAAAAGCGGGAGTTTCCTGACTGGGTTTTGATTGAGAGCGAAGGAGAGCCAGTCTTGGATGTCATTCGAGATTAAAAAGAAGGAATTAAGAATACGCACGCATCGTTCGATTGAACAACTTAATTCTCGATTATCGTAAAGTTCACAACAATTTTGATAAAAGAAAATTCTTTTTATATTTGCTAATATAAGAGTTAAACTAAGAGAACAATTTTTAATTCGGAAAAATTTGATATCGTTCTATTGATAAATTTTTACATTTTAAATCATCTGAAAGAAAGCTTCTTCAGATTTTTGTCTGTTTCTGAATTTTACACTATTACAACAGTTTTGTAAAACATTTATTCTTGTTATAAATATAAATGTTAAATTGAAAAAAAAAATCGTAATCTAAAAAAAATCATATTGGGTTATGGACAAACTTTCACGTTTTAAACTATCTGAAAAAAAAGTTTTTTTAGAAATTTTGTCGGTGTCTGAATTTTATAATACTATTTTAACAGTTTTGTGAAGCATCTCTTCTTTTAATACTTCATAACGTAAATTTTAAACTGGATTTTTTTTTGTAATCTCAAAAAAAAATAATAAAATCGGCATTGTGTTATTGACAAGCTTTTACGATTTAAATAATCTATAAAAGGCTTTTTAGAAATTTTGTCTGTCTCTGAATTTTATTAAACTATTACAACAGTTTTGTAAAGCATCTTTTCTTTTTATGCTTTTTAATATAAATGTTAAAATGAAAGGAAGTTCCGTTATCTCAAAAAGTCGGTATTGGGCTATTGACAAGCTTTTACATTTTTAAGTCATTTGAAGTAGCTTTTTTTGAAATTTGTTGATCTCCGAATTTTATAATACAAAAATGGAATAAGCTAAGTGTATTGAATCTGACTGACCTTAAAAATTTTTTACCTTAAAATGTTTTTACCTTCAAATTGTAGATTTATTTTGGATATCACTAGAAATTTTCTGAAAGGACGATTTTCATTGTTAAAAAGTAGGCACTTGTTTTTTTATAGCAACAAGATAAAGCGTCCTCTTAAAAATTATCTCCTAAACCCCATTAACATCATTTTCCAAAATTTTTGCCCTAATATTTAATGTAATTTCAGTTACTATACCGGTTTGATTAATGCAACAAACTGAATTCGGTATTTTTCAGAACATTTTAAATTGAAGAATTCAAATTCTGCTTTATTTCAGTTTTAAAACCTGTATTCAATTCATTAAAATACTTTCTGTAAAAATAAAAAGAAACTGTAGCATATTACTCTAATTATTAGAAAAAAACTGCTTCTGATTAAATCAACTCTGATATGGCATTAATATATACATACACAGGGTGAGGTCATGTGTGGTATGGCATCTATTAAAGATAACGAGTGTTTGTTCGGTCACGATTAAAAACAAACAGCCAGTGGGCTTCAACAATATTATAAATTTAGAATATCATTATGTTTATGCCATCTTCATACGTTTTTTTTCTAATTAAATTCGATGAACCTTTTTTTTATCCCTAATTGTACGTTTCACCTTTGATTTCAACTATTGGACTACTCACTGTTCAAAAATTAAAAAGCCTTCGAAATCTATGGATTTTTCAGATTTTAATCATATTATTGGTACAGCATAGACAAAGATGAATCTTGCCTTCTATTAACCTAAACAATCAATAAAAGTAACGTTGTTTTTTTAAAACCAAATTTCAGATGTGCTTGAAATTTTGAATGCAGTCAGGCAGTTACCAAACTGCGTATGAAATTCTTTCTATATAACAACAAATTTAGACGTAAAAGCCGCCTAATATCATGTCACAGCTAAAACCAGTTTTCTTTCCCAAATGATGTCTTACTACAAGAACCAGTTCACGAATAAGGTACAGATGACAACGAGACATCACATTGACTACGAGAATATAGATTTTAATTAAATCTTCGTTCCATATATTCCGGTCTCTTTTATTTTCAGGAGTTTTCAATAATTTGGAATGAGAAAAAGCCCATAAGATGTAATGAAAAGGCAATATTGGGATAAATCAAGGACAAAGGGCTAGAGACTGGACTCTACTGCTTAATGTGGACATCAACGATCAACACAACACTTAATTATAGGCCTAATAGATATTAATGCATCAACATTTTGCAATTGGAGTGTGTAAGTTTACATATAATGGAAATTAACAGAGTTTTAAAGGAATTATAATGGTAATATTTAAAGGAGTTAATGCTGATATTCATTAATTCTTTGAGGTCAAATTAAATTCACTCTTGGATGTCATGCTGGGCGGATTTATAGATTTTTACTCTTCTCATTTTGTTCTATTTCATTATCACTGAAAATTTCTTATTGTGTCTTTGAGTCACTTCTTTTTTATTGAGTCATTATCATAATCACCAGTGTAAATGTGTAAATATTTGAAAAAAAAACTATTATAATTTTCTTTATCAAAGTCATTGTTTCAAGAGTCAATATTTGTTTAGTCATTGATATTTTCAATTTCAAGATAAACTTTTTTTCGGTATTTTTCATTTTGCCATTTTACTATACTATTTAAAAGCATTTTTAAGAGAGACAAATGTGAAATAGCAATTAAACGTTATTTATAAAATATTATTTAGAGTTTTATGTTTCTTCGAAGCTTCTCAACTTAATAAAATATGCGATGATTCTTTGATATTGTGACAGAAAGAGGCACACAAATGGAATGGTAAAAAACATTTTGGTATGTGCGAGTAAATATAAGAATGAAACTTTAAAAATAACTTTGGTAGCTGATATATGAATGGAAAGATAAAAAGAATAAATATACGACTGTTAAATTAAAAAAAAGATAATGTGGCTGATAATAACATATGAATGAAACTTTAAAGACACTTTGTTGGCTGAAAGTAACATATGAATGGAATGGTAAAGATAATTTGGTGGTTGAAGGTATCATATGAATGGAACGTTTAGGACACTTTAGGGGCTGAAATCAACATGTGAATAAAATGTTAAAGACACATTGGTGGCTGAGAATAACCATACAATTGGAATGATAAAAAAAATGGTATCCGATAATATGGTTACAATTTGAGTTGGTAAGAAGCGTTTGTGGCTGAAAGTAGGTATAAGACAGGAACTGTATAAATGTTCCTGTGGCTGAGGATAGACACACAACTGTAAAGGGTTAAGATAATGTGGCAGTAGTGTTAGGTAACTGAGAATGGTAAAAAAATATTAAATTCACTAAAACGGAATGGCAAAAGGGCCCTATACAACGAGATGAATAAAATTTTTGTTTACGATGATGAAAAAGCACGGTCTCTCTTCAGCAACTAAGCTTTTAAATGGATGACGATACGTTGAACTAAATTCCCTTATAAAGATTAGTATCCTATCCTAAGAAATGTATCGTTCGTATAGATTCAAAATAGTCTGTTGGATTTGAATTGCTATCTGCTGCCAATTAATTTTATTCAGATTATAGTTCCATTTTCATATTTTCTCCTACAAAGTGCATCTTTTTATCTATATGACTTAGAGGGGCATTGATTTTTAAAATTGCTTTACATACCTGAATCGCTTTACATGAAAAAGAATTGGTCAAGGGAGTTCTTAAAAAGCTTAGTTCAAAATTAAGATTGTATTGTATTTTTTATTATTTTACATGAACGATTTATTTAAGAGTAAACTTGGAACAATCAGAGAAGTTCAGCTCAAATCCAACATATCTCTGCACAAAAAGAGAAAAATAAGAATTATCCTACTTATATCGGGACTTCTGGTCGCATCATTATTATTCATTTGAGATTGGATACTTATAAATTCCCCCTGTGGCATCTGCAGTTACCAGAAAAGGCGAAAAGGCATTTTCATTCTCGCAAGACCATTAACAAAACGAAATGGAAAAAGTTTCATCCAGTTCTTCTGTGAGCAATAGATAACAGCCCAATTTGCATACCATTGCCTGCCCAACATTTAAAAAGGCAACAATTTCGGACGAACAATTCCGGTTTTTCCCGAATAAAAAGGCGGGAAGGGAACGTTTTCCTGTAATTTCTAAGCGGGGGTGATAAATTTTTCCGCGGAATCCAAGACAAACATTTCGCGATAGGAATCATCACCATAACTCCAGAAAAAAGAGCAATTGCGAGAGCGTGTGTGGGCCATGTTCTACAACAGCACTTTGTTGCGCTCGATCTTGTCCTGTTGCTATAGCTACCAGGTGCCGAAAGGATGGAAGCGGAAATATATTGCTTCGGGATAGGTGTTGCCGCTATTTTTATCCACAGGGATGGGAGTTGGGAAGGTAGGGATGTTTCGGTCCACCCCACCATTTCTTCTCCCATCCAGTTTCTGTTTTCTTCTCATCCTTCTGTGGGCACTTTTCTAGGCTGGAATATTTCTTTTTCTTGTTCTCTTCTCTAGCAACAATGCACAAACAAATCCAAGCATGCTCTTCTACCCCTCACCCCCTCCTCCAGCCACCCCTTGGAAACTCAAGAAAACTGTTTAGACGCGAGCAAAAAAAGGAGAGCTCAGCGAGCAGAAAAGTTCCGAGTTTTTTGTGTGGAGTCAATGTGTTTTTCCCATTTTAATTGCATTTGGAACAGCTGTGATAAGCGTCATATATGTAATTAGGAATCAACTGCCATTTTAAGGATATAGTTGTTTTTTTTATTGAAAATTGTACCTAACAATATGATTTGAACCATTTTCAATCTGTTATCTATCAGGATATGCATATTACGTAATAAATATTTTTGAAATAATGAAGTTTCCCAACTTTGTATGATTACATTATGAAGATGGTTTTATGTTTAGATTTGGTGTTTTGAAGACAATCAAATATGTTTTTTGAATTTCTTCCGTTTAACAATTGAATCCACAATTTGATGTAGATGTACCGTTTTATTAATGACCACGTACTAAATTTCATTCATCACGCTTGATGTTTTTTTCCTTAAATTAATTTTGTCATAAACACTGGATATTGGTAAATATTTGATGGATTTAATTGAAAATCAAACAAAATCTTACAATTACAGGAAGATATTAAGTATTATTTCATGGGAAAATTGCGACAAGATCCGCCTTCGTGGTTTTCGTCTTGAATTTATTACAAAACTATAAGTTTAGTGTAAAAACTCGCCTACCAAATTCATTTTCATAGCTCAATATGACTTTCAATTACAAGTTGCATTTACAAGTGGAGTGATCAACAAACATAATCGCTATTATACACCACAAGTATGATCAAATGCATATAGAGAAGGAACACAACGATTTATCATAATTATACAAAGGATGCTTCAAGAAGGTACGATAAAAATTATTAAGAAATCACTTCTTGCAGAAAATATAAGTAAATGTTATAAAGAAAAACGATGAATCGAAAGTTCTGATCACTCATTGTGAAGATGAAATTATATAATTATCTCATCAGCTATATTTTCTTTTCACAATTGATTACAGCAATATTACATGTGAAAATTGTAAAGCCAAACTAATAGGATTTGAAATTGATAATTTCAAATTCCTGACTGGATAGCGAATAAATTTATAAAGTAAGTTATAATCTCAATCACAAATTCTCATAGTACGGTTTTAGAATATATATATCTGCAATAAATTAAATAATTCTTACGAAATTTTCAAGGTTTCAGTAAGAACTCGATTTGGTGCACAACAGAATTAATTACTTTCATGTATCCAAGTGTCCCGTAAAATCCTTTTTTAAACTGCATTTACACAAAGTCAATTTTTACGACTCAATACAAAGCCAAATGCTCCTTAGGGAGATCCCGACTCCTAATTAGATAGTAACAAATAGTTGTCCCATCGAAAGAACTACTTACCGTTGTTTCGATCACATTGTTTCAACAGTTCACATTGGGACAACAGCAGGCTGACAACAACTATGCGCAATAATTGATCTCGCGTAAATGCACTTTTATTCATTTATTAACTCCAACTATAATAATAAACGATGTGCGATTCTAGAAGATATGACTTTTAGAGTTTCCTAGCCAAAAAAAATCAAGAGTTAGTTTGCCGATCTCTAATACTTTAGTTTAAGTATTAAAAACCATCTTGCACAAATGATTCCTAAGAGAAGGAATACAAAATTTGTTTATTTGTTTTTGATTTACAGAATCTTTTAATCTCGAAATATGTCTGAAATAAACTACAGTTGTCTTTAGAATATACTAGAATGAAAACCAAATATTCTATAATTGAATGAAGATTGTATTGTCTAAAATTATTGTTAATAAAAACCTCACATCGACTTTTTTCAACCTAAAAACTGAGATTTGATCAAGATAACATGAAAAATAGTAACAAATAAAGAAGTTGAAAAGTAACTTTATTGATTCTAATGTATGTTCACCGTATATCGCTACAGTAGAGAGGAAAACGTATAAAAATCATGATGCCAGAAAACTAGTTTACATATTGTTACGTTTTTAGCGTAGCGGGTTCGGATTGAATGGTCTTTACTTGAGGACAACACAAACAAATTTATCTACAGCTATTTACAGGGTGACTTGATAAAGTAAAATTACAGATAAACACAATCCAGAAGTTTAAAGTCACTTACAGCGTAAATACAAGCCTTACGCACAATAAACACAGACTGCAAAACAGCTATCGTATAGCACAGTAAACAGTAAGTCACAGCGAGCTCAATAACACAGCGTTAACAGATAACGTAAAAGCAGCTCATTAATAAAAAATGAGAATACGCTAGTCCTGCGAGACGCTTCCCTTCTGAGAGGAACTACTGATTGCGGCAACCCGACCCTTATATAGCCGGGTGAGGGAGACGGGAAGCTTCGGAAATCCCCGTGAGCGATCCAGTGACTACCATACTATTCCTTTCGCCAAACCAACCCGGCTGGCGCCAAGCTCTTCGATGCCGTCGCTAATCGCTCTCCCTTCGCTGCTTTTCAGCGGCATTCACCCGCTTGTAACAATATCTTAAGTTGCAAAGATGGGAAAAGCAATGCTAAAAGAAAATTTCATATTGAAAGGGGAAGGAAAAGTAAAGATAATTTTTCTGTGTCTCTTGTATGGTAGACTTAAATCGCCTCAGTAGAGGGGAGAAATTATAGAAATCTTAATTCCAGAATATTAGTTCAAATTTCTTATGCTTCAACGATAGGGAAAGCAATACAATAATGAAACTTCAGATTCAAATGGAAAAGAAAATTTTCTGGTTTTCCTGTATGGTATACTTAAATTGCAAGAGCAGAAAGCAAAATATATAAAAATTATTATGCTAGTAAACTGGTTCAAATTTTTTAGGTTTCAAAGATGCGTAAAGCAATGCCAAGATGACATTTGCGATTCAAGTTGAAAGGGGAGGTAATCGGAACTTGAAAGGCAAAAAGCAGCGTTTGCACTCACCAGGTACTGTTCGTCCATGCAGTCTATGTGAGGTCCTATGATGGTGAAGTACTTCATCCCTTGTGGCGGAGAGGCGTACGGAATGTCCACGGTCACCTTGACGTAGTAGCGGACGGTGCAGGAGCGAGATTCGAAACTGCAGGCAAGGGCACTTTCTGGTAACTGGAACCGGAACGGGAAGGAATGCCGGCCTCGAGGTAGAATAGGCATGTTGCCTTCGAGTTTCTCTGCAAAAACAGAACAGGAACTTAAAAATAAATAAAATTATAAAGAGAGGCATTCTGAAATTATGGCAAGATGAAAGCCAAGAAATATATTAAAAAGTTTAGAATGTAATTCCAATATACTTAAAATAAGTCGGCATATTTTTCCACTATATTTTTTTTATTTCAGTAATAGTTCCTTCAAATTTTAAAACCTTGATTATTGCTAATTCATTATTGAAACCAGCGCACCATAGTTGAATAAGTATAATTTATTATAATAGCAGGCTTAAATATCTATCATAATTCGATAATTGAAAATTAATTTGAGAGAGTATTATGTACAATTTATGTTTAAAATATCTAATTGCAATTAAACGTTACCAATCATCCTAGGGAATTAGTCGGTCGATAAAGGCGGCTAGAATATTTGTAAAGATTTATTGTAAACAAGAAAAAAAATTTAAAAAAGGAGCAGCGAAAATTTGTTGCCTCTCACGAAGAGGTGATAGAAAGATTTTTGAAGAAATCCAAAGTAAAAAAAATTAAAGGAAACAAGTAAAAAAATCACTAAAAATAATTTTATTTAACAGGCAAATAAAATGTTGATTAGTAGTTTCTAATTTGAAATTGCTTTTTAACAAAATTACTTTTTAAGTACTTAGTTTGTAATTACAAAATATAATTTATAAATTTTGTTTTCTAAAATAAATATTAATTTATTGATTAATTGTTTTTTTATTTTGTTTCTTTATTGTTAGTATTCTTTATTGTTCTAAAGTGTTGAAGAATTCTCAAAATAAAAATGAAATCGTGAGTCCCGTTCAAAGAATCTGTAACTGATAAAATATTTAATCAGTGAAAGTAGAATAAATAAATTTTAGAACAGAAAGAACAGTAACTAAATAAAATGAAAAAAAAAAGAACATTTATTGTAAATAAGTTTTAACTTTAACTATTCACAGAAAGAATTCTTTAAAGTTTTATTTTTACTCTTATCGAAATTTTACAAAACAAATTAAAAAGAAAACATTTTACGAAACCCGATAAAAAAAACTGCTTTCAATCGCTTTTGTCAATGCCAGAACTATCTGTTCTTTAAGAAAATGTCAAAATATATCGGTGCTTCTGTGTTTAAAGCTTCGCAATCTTTTTTCCTTAACGTATTTTCTTTTTTATGTACATAAACTTGAAAAATATTATGAGTGACAACAGAGTGGCAACGCAAGACAAAACTATCGAAAATCGTTTTCATGGCTCAGGACAACGTAAGGCAGGAAAAAGATCGAACTCCCATTTCCAGTTGCTCTCTCAATAATGTCTTTTTTTCGCTTCCTTGCATTCTTTTCTCTTGAGCAAATTGAAGAGAAAAATGTCCATTTTTGAATGTGGCTTATGTGCCACTGAAGTAAATCTATTTTTTGTTTTTTTCACGAAACATCTTCAAGAAATCAAGAGATAATGTTGGAGACAGGCTGTGTTTTTTCGTAATTTTTACAAGATTATGTGCAGCAAAAGCTTTTATTAAAAGATTGATGCTTTAAATCTTATGCATATTGAGAAAATATTTAAGTAATAATAAAAATTATTATTGCAATATATGTAGTTTTTAAATGTAAATATATGAAATAAAAATGTGTTTCTTTACAATGGGCTGTTTTTATCAATGAAGTTCACGAACAATCAAGTCAGAAATAATTGCTAAAATCGGTTTGTAACAAATAGGGATTTTCTAATAGATAGAAAACAGATATGGTACAGACTTAGCTGAACATTTAATAATGTATTCTACTAAATCTAAAAATCATGAAGTAAAATTAATTATAAGTGAATTAAAAATAAAATTGATAAATTATAAAATATTGCTTAAAATTATTTCAAAAGCATAATTAAAAAATCAAGAACTCTGTTAAGAGTCTCTGAAGTTTTATATTTTATATTCATTGCTGATTTACTGGATAATTTGAAAAAAAAAAATTCTACGTAATTGAATATTCTAATTACAAAAAAGTTTTTTATTTAAAATCTTGTCGGCAGACATTTTGAAGTAAGCAGGAAACTCTTGAAAAGTCTTTCAATATGAAATTAAATTTCCCACAAAAAATTAATATCAGAAATATTTGCGTGATTTAATTTTTAAAAAAAGCAATTTTAATAAAAATAAAGTAAAAGAGAATTGTTCTTCACATCTTCTACAATCTATATAAAACGACAAATGATCTTGAGTTATTTAATACAATTCCTCTTCCCCAATTTTAGTCCCCTAATGAAAAAATATTTCTAATTTGAATGAAGTACCTCTAATAATTCTATTTTTTTCTTTGCGAGTAAATATTCATTTTAAATGATTTAGAGCTATATTTAACTTTTCAGAAAGTAAATTTCAGAAGAAATTTATTTTTCAAAGAATTAATTTTTATTCTCTTTCACGATTTTCCCCCTTAATTACAATAATATCTCCCTAAAATAAGATTGGATTAAAATAAAAGATTATTAGAAAAAAATGTGTTCTTTTTCTTTACTGTTTAGTCAGTTCTTACAAGAGTATTTAATTATTAGCTTTTTTTATTATCACTTTATTTTATTTTATTAATTTTTTCATTATCTTAAAAAAAAAACCGAAAAAAAAAACCATTCTTGTCCGTCCAGCAACGCGAAATTCATTTTAGTATATAATCTGATACCTTTATTAAACGGAATTATCTACCTTTTATGTTTATTCCATGTTTATTCTTTTTATGATTTTTCAATAGCATTGTCGCTATTTGCAATTTTTCATATTTGACCACTATATTTACAACGTGTACAAGTATTAAAGACACTCCATTGGACAGTACTAATAAAATTGGAACATGTCTGGCGGCTTTGATGGCATAGATATTGCTCTTAGCAAAAACTCTACATATTTTTGAAATAGTTTAGTCCATATTATCAAAATGGTAAATCTTTTCACTAAAATTAGAATTTCGTGTTTAAAAAACTTTTAACGGATTTTTTCCTTTTCATTTCTCAAAACCTAACTCCTTTTCTGGGTATTTGTTATTAAATAACAAGCGTGTATAGTAAATCATAACAATTATCTACTTGTTATTGTATAGTATATATTTGCTTAGTTGTATATTTGCTTGTATCAATATTTTTTTCTAAATAATAAATATTTTATATGTATGCTCCTTTTTTTAGATAGTTCACAAGTTACATATTGAAAAAAAAAAACATGAAAGTTATATTCACGAAATATAATACTTTTTAAAATCTAGAAACTACACTTATTTTTTCATAATAAATTAAAACTTAAAATTGCAAATTTAGGTTTGGTTTTACAAGGAAATATATGGTACTCTTACCTTTCCCCCAAATGACCGCTCTGTCGTCGATGAAGACGTGGTCATCTTTAACTGTTCTCCGGTCTCCACTGACCACCACTTTCCACTCAGCGTGAGCTTTGCCTCGCAGAAGCACCCGGATAGCTGAAATGAAGAAAGAAAATCATGATGGGGGGAAAAGATTACAGAATGAAATAATAAGCCACTCAAAATAAAAGCTGTTTTTTTCTGATTGAAAAATATTTCTTATTCGATGATGATCATGTTATTTTTTTATTGATATCCCCCTTCATTATAGAAATGTATCAAACTTTAAACATCATTCTTCAAAGGTTGAAGAATTTTCTATGTGAACAAAATCACAAGCTTACTGATAAAAATTTAGAATAATAACTCTATGTTATAATTCCAAATATAAGTCGAAATTTGGACCAGATTTGCTAAAAGGGAATGGTATTTTTCAAGAATACACGCTTGCCGAATTCTTCATTTTGTATCAAGTATACGATAAATCGCAAAACATAGCCGATGAAGAATGGTGGAAAGAAGAAGGGGGTCGTCATGACATGCATTTTTTTTTTCAACTTCAAGAGTCTCGCCATTTGTTTCTTTCTCTTTCTGTCTCAAAGGTATCCCAATATTAATGCATGATTTGAATTTGCAGTGAAGCATTGACAACATTATTAAAAACCATTTGACAGCTGATTGTTTAGGGTTATTAAAAATGTATAGTTACACGATAGCGCAGCGTGTGAATGCAAGATTTGAATTAAATAAAAAGCACAGTTTTTTTCTTTAAATTGTTACATTTTTATTGAATTCTAACACAAGATAGGATTATATACGGAATAATACATAAGGCAAATAGCCTCCACAGTCTTCCAGGTACATACGCAATCTTTTGTCGAAGTTTTCCATGACCATTTTGCCTATATGTGGCTAAATTTCGTGATGAAGGTTTGAATTTCCACATTCAATGCATGCATTCTTGTAAACATGTTGTCATAGAACTTTGACTTCAAACCTCCCCATAAAAAATCAATGGTGTTAAATCACACGATCTAGGGGATCAGTTCTCAAACTAAGCCAAATCTGTTGAAATAAATCATAAAGCACCATATTTTATGACCAATTTATTACATTTTGAATTGAAGGCAGATCGGATAATATTAATATGGGGAACAAATAATAAAATTTGACATTTTACCCCCAAAATCTTTACTTTACATGAGAAATATCAAGGAAACAGTTTTTGATATTTTTGTTTGGTGTAATTTAGGGAAATCGATCTTTATTTTAGTAATCATAAATGTCCCGTAAACTTAATTATTAGCAGTCCCATTTGATGGAATTCCGGAATTCTTAAATTCAGGATATGCGAATTTTCATTGTCGGATTCTAAAACCCTCAGCACTTTTATGCATGAGTCAGGAGGAATTTGTTTTTTTCAAAAAGGGGTGAGAGGAAAGGTGAAAAAAGGAGAGGTTTACTTTAAATAAAGGGTGAAACTCAGATTATTCTCGGAAGTAAGAAGCATAATAACAACTGATTTTTCTGAATATTTGCATATGCCTTGCTAAGTGCAAGCTTCGAAAAGTCTTAATAGTGGAATCTTGAAACGAATAGTATGTCATTAAATTCATACTGAATTCTAAATAAATAGGTAAAAAACAATAAATATAATTGTTTATTTAGAACTCGGTATATCACAAATCTGATTCCTCGAGTAGAAGTGGCATAGTGACGATGAGAGATACCCAGAGTATTATGGAATCTTTTCGCCTCCAATCACAATCAGTAGGTTTCAAAATTTAAACGGCGACCGGAGCATGAAATTATTTTTCTCCCCCTCAACAGATTTGGCTATAAAATAAAGTCTTAAATGTAATTAACGTTTTATTTACAAAGACTATCTAAGATTGGTGGCCTGTTCATCAGTACCCCCGTTCTTCCGATCCATTACTCCACTAACCAATAGTGTGCTACTTTTGAGGTGATAACTTCATAAGCCAGATAATAATCTCCATACTAGAGTGATTACTTTCGTCTAGTGGTCTAGTTCCTCGCATACGAACCCTATCATAGCGAATTGGGTCCTATTCTTTCATCCACGTCAATGGTGACATACGACTTTGACTA
Organism: Argiope argentata; assembly: GCA_026289955.1. Lineage (NCBI taxonomy): Eukaryota > Metazoa > Arthropoda > Arachnida > Araneae > Araneidae > Argiope > Argiope argentata. Next base: position 11,382,513 of record JAOUZG010040215.1, on the reverse strand, counting down.
TGAAAATTTCTAAAAAGTTTTGGCACCCTCTATTAACAGCGAAAGTCGTCAGGCGCATTAGAAACAACAGCCAGCATCACCACCAACTATTCACACACGCTCGTCATACGCCTGATGCAACTACATTGTGCGTCTCCCCACTGATTCCCTGGTTGGAGAGTATGTGGTGATAGTTTTATAAGTCAGATAACAGACTTCGCACTAGAATTGCCTCTTTTGTTTAGAGGGCTAGTTACTAGGATACGGACATTAACGTTGCGAGTTCGGTTCTATTCATTCACTAGCACTTTCAAAAGGATGAGTGAGTCGCGTGAGAGAGGAAACAAGCTATGGAATCCAGATGCGAGTGATTTTGCCGTATGGTTAATGATAAACTACATCAGATTTTGTGACTTTTATTATGTATAGTACAATATTAAAATTTTATTTGTAGTTTTTTTTCAATAAATAGAAGTTTTGTTGCTAAAATACTTTTTTCTTATATGAACATCTCTCAGTACGGTGCTTTTGATTATCTGGTAATCCTAAAATACTTTTTTTCTTATACGAACATCTCTCAGTACGGTGCTTTTGATTATCC
>JAOUZG010040215.1:11358447-11376497 GCA_026289955.1 Argiope argentata | reverse complement strand
CCCCTGTGGTCTAGTGATACTGTTCAGACTTTAGAGCCAGAGGGCTTTTGATTTAAGACATGATTCCACTGAAAATACGTCATGTGTGTTGGTCTGGTTACTCCATAATGTCTGGTCAGAATGTTGCACATGCTCAAAGGATTCTAATAATAAGGTATTACTGTCTATTTCATATCTTTTGCACTCGTTCATTAATTAAAATTTGCATAATCCATTTTTCCTAGTGTTTATTATAACTATTAACCAGTCTTCTTTTCTATGGGGGAAAATATCTTGGGATGGTTATTTTTGTAGCCAAGGTTTTATTCGGAACTCATCTCACCACTCATAAGTCTATATATGAAATTCGGCTTCGTGTATTTTATTGCAGATTCCTCAAAACAAGGAAAGTTATTTTATGACTAGTATTTTATGACTTTTGTAGTCAGTGGTTATAGATAAGAGTCCAGCAGAAAGCCGTTAATTAATCGAATCAAAACCTTTTTTAATAACAAAAGTTAAGTACAAATAAAAACAGATCAGATTAAGTGGCGGTATTTTTAAAAATGAAATTCTGTATTGGAGATGGCAAAGAGGACATAGACAGAAAAAAAAGATCAAGAGAGAGAGAAAACAAAAACTGGATTATCCCAGCTGATTATGAGCGTCAGGTTATTTTATCAGTGAAACTAATAACAATACAAGCTAATAGCTTTTTTATGATGTCACTCAAATATATAACATACAATTATTATTCATTGAAATAAAATTGCATCGTGTTCTATGTGATACAAGTATTGGAAAAGAGAAAACTGCGTAGATAGATGGTAACAAATATACCTTTTCAATTCAAAATTTCTAAGTTAAATTTAGTTAATTTTTTTCCATTCGACCTATTTATTTATAAGGAAAAGATATAGAAAAAACAAATTGGAATATTTTATTAGAAACGCAAAAGAATATATTAAATAATGCCTTTTCCAATTCGAGAATAAACAGATTTAAATGCTTCAGATTTCTGTCAGAATCAATTAAAAAAACAGCAAATAAACATCCAAGACTTTATTTCGCGTATAAATAAGAAAGTTAATCAGATATCCAGATTATATCTGTAATCTCTACTTGCCAGAATATGAGCCTGTCTACACGGGCTGTTGTTATGTTAACAATGTATCAGATTTGATTGTCACAGATTAACTACCGAAACTTGCCGTAGCAAATAGTACATTGCTAGAATGCTTACAGACTAATAAAAATTATTATTTGCAGTATATAACTGAAAGAAATATTTTAAATCAAACACAATCAATATTACGGGCAAACCAGTTGAGTACTGTAGATATTTAGGGTTTTGAACAAAGAGTAATTTAAAAAAAACTGCAAACATAGAAAAAAAAACTAAAAAAATATTTTCTTAGAAAAGATCAAAAGAATTGTTAAAAAGCAAATTAAATAGTTTTAAAACCGAAACACCATTTCGAAAAAGATTTAAAAAACAGTTTTATATGCGCATTGAAAAAAATTGCATTTAGAGAATCAATTTGTTAAATCCATGAATTAAATTTCTTTTTTTCTTATATTTTTTCCAACTGCTGTTATAACTCATTGCTTCTTATAGTTTCATATTTATAAAAGTTTGAGTTTGTAGTTGATAGAATTACAGTATATTCACACGTTTCATTAAATAATACACGGAGTGATATCTAATTATTCTTAAATCCAGAAAAGCAATTTTCCTAATTAAAACCAAAACTAAACATTTGGTGCCAAATTAGAAGTTGTCCATGCTCATTTCAATATTACTTTCACAAACGTTGTCAAAAAATAAAGACTTTGACTACATTTGGGGAACAATTCATTATATTTATCAAGCAAAGTTAGAGCTAGCTATTTGTTTATTTTCGATAATCAAGAAGACGCTCTTCACATATATTACATCTAAGCCCTTGCTATTTTTTTATTAAAGAAAGCAATCTTTTTTTTACCTTTCAAAATAAAACGTCAAAAAAGACGTAAAAACATTTTTAAAAAACTTTCACTAACATTAGCATTAGATTTGTTTTTTTAGAATTACATAAATCTATCAATTGCGTCAAGCGATATCTATGAAGGAAATGATCAAATGCATCATGTGACATCTATGATGGAATTCAAAACGTTCTACAAGGCAAACTGATGGACCTACGGCTATTAAATTAGGTGTGTAATTGTTATAGGATAGTAGATTATATAATACTAATCCTGTTATGTTTTTTATAACCGAGTTCAACAAAATAGCAAGATTAAAAAAGAAAAATAGTGCAAAATTGTAAGTAACAAATGAATGTTTTAATATTGGATAATTAACGTAATATTTAACAATAATATTATTTGATATTTAATAATAATATGAGTATTTCATAATTAATGATTTCTTGAATATCATAATGTTTTTAGAATGGCCTTTTTGATAATGGGACGACATAAAAATATTTATTCACATAATATAACGCTTAATGCAATGAAACAAGAAAAAGATAAAAAAGACAAATTAATCCTAAAACAGCAAGCAACGATGTTTCTAATTAGGAGTTCAAACCTCTTTTTTTCACTTTCAAATTGAATGGTCGTTTTTGATTCTAATGTATATCGACGAAGATACAAAATTTCTGCCTCCTAAACATTTAATGTTGCCACAATAGAAGAACAAACTTTATGTCCTATAATTACTTTTATTACAATTTTTATCTTCTTGTATCTGAATAATGATAATAGAAAACATGATAATCGATAAAAACTCATCTTCAAGCTTTTGCAGATTTTCCGTGTGTAAAATTTCACGGATTCTGAGAAGAAAAAGGCTTTTTTTGCAATAATATGCATACTGCAATTATGTATGTGAGCATATAAATCAATAATGTGGCGAGTTAAGTGGATAAAATATAAGATATATTGGGTTGGCACCTAATTATCGCGCATTTCTTTGACGTGCTATATTTTAATAAACATAATATTTTATAAATTATAATATTTTATAAAGTAATGTAATATTTTATAAATTAATGATTGAAAATATTCTTTTTGCTAATAAAAAAGCATACCTATAACAAGACCTATTTGCCCTATTATTCTGTACCACTTTGAACAGGTTCGAAATCATCGCAGTCATTTTGGGATCTCAATGAACTTTTCGGTGAGGACCCAATCAGCGAAAGTTAATGCAGGGAATGGTTAGCCTGTTTCAAATTTGGCGGCAGTAGCTGGGAAGATAAGCTGGAGATAAGTTGAGTCTCCGATTTCAATGACTAGGCACTTTTGGCAGTCGTGGAAGGAGACACAATTTCAACAACTCGAAACCTGGTCAACAACTTCAATGTGGGCCATTCGATTATTAAGTCAGTTATTGAAGTAGATGGTGAGTACGCTCCGGATTAATTATTTAAAAATTTCACTGCTGAATTTTTGTTTTATTTTTTTCATAATAAATAATGCTCAAGAAACGCCTGATAATTATGCTCCAACCCAATATTTTTATGCTAATATTTATCATAAATTAACGGATGAAATTTTGTAACAAATTCATTGATTGTCAAAAATCAAAAAAGAAATAAACTAGAGGAATAAATTTTAGAAAGTAATTTTTAAAAAAAGAATTGAAATTACAAATATATAACACATTTTTCAAATTTTTTTATGTTTGGTTCACCAAGTATATTATTATACAGAATGAAAAAAGTTTTAAAATATATAATATTATAAGGGCATGTATGCCTATACACATATTTTGTATGGGAACCTTCAATAAAAAACAACTGCTAGATGGATCTTTTTGACTGTAATAAGACGAATTGCAGCGCAAAAGGATGGTACGAATTATGCTTGCTTTCTAGAAAGGTGACGTATTTTTATGGGACAATCTGAACCAACATATTCGGCATCCATCTTTTCCAAATTCATTACTCTAGCACCCATCTTGTGCAGCTTGCCAACCGCAAGAGAGATGGCGCCATCTTTTTTTTTCTATTTACGGGTCGCAATTAAATAATTATATGTTATTACTGTTGTTGCTTCTAATCCTTCTTGATCTGGCGACCGCTAGATCACATTCATTAGTCCATAAACTTTGGCGAAGTCAAGCACCAAAAGAGGATCAGAAAATAATTATATAGTATTGGTGACTACAAATACCAGCAACTAGTAAACACTTCCAGATGTTCTGTAGTAGTGAATAGGGTGTTCTCTATTCACGATGAAAGTTTGAAACAGAATTAGTACTACTGTTTTCGTCATTATTTATTGCACATAATACGATTCAACTTAGAGAAACAGCAAGTATTTAGAAAATAAGACTTGATCGAGTATTTCATAATCGTTTATGAGAGTTGCAAGAGCAGTATTGGTCAGAGTAATCCCGAAATCGTGGTACGGACTGTAAGAGTTTTTAGGTCATTATAAGAATGAACAGAAATGTATAGTTCCATGTGACAAGAAGAGGCAAAAACACAAGAATTAAGCGATGAAAAGAAGGACGAAGTTAATATCTACTGCGCTGTTGACTAGCACAATGTTTACAATAACTGCTCAAAATTGAGTCCACCAAAAAGTGATACATGCTAGACTGAGTTGAGGAAGCGATTTGTGTATGCGTTGATCGATATAAGATTAGTCAAAACAAAAATCTTCGAAGGTGCCCTTAAAAAGTATTCAGGATTGTATAAATAGGTATACTAAAGGGGAGGGGGTCGCGAAGGACTCGTTCCTCATGCTAAATTCATCGCATTCAAAACTCACTATTCTTTTTTTTTCCTTAACTCCATTTCTGTTTTTTTTTTTCGTCTCTTTTTTCTTATGTTTAGGTCTCAGCACATTATTTTCGTCACTATATTCCTATACAAGAAACGATTGTTACAGTTTCTCGCCCTTAAATTTTGTTGGAGGATCACCTGTATTTTGGACATATTTCGTAATTGCAATCGGGAGCCGAATGGGTGTCTAGAGATGACATTTTTATAATTTGAGAGTGCCGGCTTCCTGGCAAAGGGCTTGCTCGTTTTCCACGAGAGCTGGGCGTCCTGGGTTAGAGCATGGTTGTTCTTCTGTGTGCTATCTGTAAGGTGTATGAATGTGCCCCCCTATAAAAAGGAGTTATGCAAGCGACTGTGATGTGTGTGTAGCTCAATCGTAATATTGATTGAGCTACTTTAAAAACAAGATATGCTCATTCGGCTTAAAGTAGATGACTGTCGTCAGCGCGCTTGTCCATGGCAAGTGTCATAAGAAACAACAACATAATTCAGAATTGTAAGAATCGTCTGAAAGTTCATCTCTAGCACCTACTTTCAAAACAAGCAATTAAGTTAACATAATCTTAAGTTAGCTACTCCCATCCCGCTCGAAAAAATATGGAAGAATTGGATGATGTGAATGCACTGACAGCATTGGAAAACACTACAATTGAGTATTAATAACCATAATTGGCCATGGCTCAATCATTCTCGTAGAAGACACGTCCCATCATCGACAGTGGTAGCAGAAATTACATTGTTATCATACTCACTAAGGTGACATGAGCCAACTACCACATTTGATTTCTATTTCTATGACGCACCCCCTCGCCTAATAGGATTCTAAGTTTATGTACACTCAAACTAATCGAATAAATTCTTAGCAGTGATATAATAATAAGAAACATTCTCCAATCGTATTGGTGTTGTATTAGTAAGTATAGTATTTTAAGTGTTTTAATGGACAGGGTTGTGCAAATTTTGAAGCTTTCTTTTAAATATTGACCAATTTTTTTCCATATTTCACTTAGTTTTTAACTTAATCAACCATGCAAATAACGATGGCATTTAATTAGATTTCTAATTTTAATTAATTAATCTTATTTATACGGATTTTTTTTTATTTATTTACATTTTAATGCATACATATATCATGAAAAAAACCTGCTCGAAATAATAAAATTCTTGAACAATTAATCATAATTTATAATTGATCATTTCCTTTCTTTCGAATAAAAAATGAATTATTACGACATTAATTATTATATAGTATATTTCAAACAAATATAACAGCAAAAATTAATACTTTACAGTAGTGTCACTAGTTAAACGAATAATTAGCGTTCAAATAAATTATAAATTAATTATTAATTATAGCCTATTTGTTAATTAGTTAAATAATTTATATCAAATACTCATTTTAATTTAATATTTCACAGTTCATAAAGTATTAGGATTGAAGATAATTCCAATATGTAATAGGATGTTTTACAATTTCATTATTCAACTATATTAAAGATATTTTATAATTGGCCAACCAGAAGCCGACTTCGAAATAAAGACTTTATCAAATATCTAGGCAGAAATCCATTAGAAAATCGACGTAACAGTTCCAATTATTTTCAATACTGATATATAGAAAAATGAATAAATTAAAGCAGTCCCTAATTCAGCATCATAATGCACTTTTCAAGTGCTTTAACAAAGAGTAAAACGATTAAAGCCCCACTTTCTGAGACGACCCCTACAGCGTGAAACAAACATTTCGCAATGAGTGTTGTTCTCATTGCAGGGGGTATTGTGTTCTGCATTTTAGGCTACTGACTTCAACCAAGAGCAATGAACGGGGACACCTGCTGCTGTTCTAATGGAAGAAATTATTTCTTCCCTTGTTTCAGAAAGAAGAGGAGGAAAAAAATGAGGTATTAAAAATTGCGCCAATTTGGCTAGCACGTATTTTTTTTTCTTCACACGCTCCTCGCCAATCAATATTCGAGTCGATTCAACAGTAAATCGATATCTTGGCGGCCCGCTCGCTATCCGGGATAGACAATTCGATTTTCTTTGTTCGGAGGTTGTTGTTCCCGCATCGCATCCTATTTTTCGACCAAGGTCAATTACAGGGGAGGAAGAAATAGGGAATTTCATTAGTAGGGATGTTTTATTGCATAATAAGATTTGAGAATTCTTGTTTTAATCTAATCAAGATTGGTTATCAATTGTAAAAAAAAACCCTACTAATTGATGAAAACCTCAAATTTTTAAAACTTCCGCTTTAAAAATTTATTTATATTACATTTTTGAGAAAATGTAATACATTTCTTAGTGAAACATTGTTAAAACGGGCCATTTTAACAATATATATATGAATGCGACATAATCGATGGATAAGCAAAGAGCCTCCATCTTTTGCTTTCATTTGGCATTAATATTTTCATACTAATTTCTGTTAAACGAAACATTATCATAAAAAATGTTAGAATAATAATAATATTGTTTTTTTTTAAGATTTAGACGAATCGTTTCGGATTAAACTTCTCCGAAATTAAAGAAAGTACTTTTGGAATAATCTACTAGTTTGTAATCCAGCCAACTAAAATTCGAATTGACAGCATTCATTTGTTTTAGATTTCTAACTTTCTTGCAAATGAAACATTCTCAAAGAATATTATAATGATTCAAAGACGAAGATTAAGAATTAGACGAATTGTTACGCATTAAACCGGTCCAAGTCTGAATAATCCACTTTTGGAATTATCTTTTCTGTATGTGATCCAGTGAGAAGATTAAAGTCTGGACCTACAGAAATTTGGTTTGGTCTTCATCTCCTCCCTCGAAATCGATAGCCTATAAACCTCAAGGGGTTTTGATAATCACCTTAAATATTAAACTAGAATCGATAAAAGCACTAGAGTGCCATGTTGGTAAGGAAGGAATAGACATACTAAAAAAGGAAGGATCCGAGGAAAGAATCCCAATATAGTATCCTGCACCAATGAATTTACTTAAAAAGCAACTACCCAAATCTCAACGCATCTCTAGCAAAAAGAACACAATGTAGTTGACATAGGAAAGAACGTCCATCTATCTTTCTCAAAATCTATAACTTCATTGTGACCATGGTATAGACTATATATAGAATATAATTAGAACTATGCATGGAAGATATAGAACTATATAGATAATATTATATTCCAAATGGTGTATAAGGCATTCCAAGCCAACTTATTTTTAAAGTTGTTACATCCAAATCTAAGATCTCTGTGGCTTCATGGAAAATGAGGACTTATTCTCTTCTTCAATTTAATTGTGTAGAAATCCACGATTTAATTTTTTACTTCCTAATTGTGTATAATCCAAGATTTTTTTTAAAACATTCGAAATTATGTCTGCTTGGTGCTTTTAAATACCAAATCGTAAAGGAAAAAACGCCTGCAGTATGAAATTTGTTTCGGTTTTAGAATATAATTACAGATCTGTAATAATTTTTTTAAAGGAAATCTGTTGGAGTGCATGTGAACATGAAAATTCCAAAATGCAATGACCTAGATGCATAAAATTCGAATACAATAACTTAACAAACTAGATAAACGAGCTTTAAAATATGTCATAAAACAAAAATCTTAGGTATGTTTGCTTTTGAATCTTGTTGATGAGTTGGAATATGTTCAAACTAAATACTCGAATCTCTTTAGGTGAAATGCAGTTTCTTATGCAATTAATCTAAATAGAAAGTATACCATATTGCATAATATTTAGAAAGATTTAAAACTAAGGTATCCGTCCACGTGCGGAGAAATTTTTTTGAAAAAACCCTTTAATCATAAATTTTACTTTGTTTTCTAGATTATTGCAATTCAAAACAATGATTAATACCATTTAAAAAGTTTTATTTGATTTGCAACTTAGTCAAATGGAGGAATTTAGCTTAAAAAAATAGAGAAAATTAGTGCAAAATGCAAAACCTCCCAGCAGAAATTCTAATCAATATTCTCAAACTCTTTTTTTATAAAACATTTGTACAACTTTAGTGAAGGCAATGAACTAGGATCTAAGAAATATTTGCATTTATAAAAAAGTTATGGCAGTTCGAATATTCTCTAACTCAAAATTTATCAAAATTCCTACATATAAACAAAATTAAGTAGCTCTACACTAAAAACTTTTCATCTCAGAACTATAATCCTAGTTCATTGCCTTTAGGACAGTATAAATAACATGCATAAAGCATTTCATCCAAAAATATTCATAATTTATTGAGATATCATGTTTTGCGTATGAAAATTTTTATAAAAAGAAGTTTCTTAAAAAATGCATTTAAAGATTTTATTTATGTTTTTTGAAAAATATCTTTATTTATCTTTTTTTAATATGTACCACATTTATAGAATACATCTTCTTTGTTAACAATTTTATATGTTTTCATCTTTTTCATTGCTTTTAATTTTTTTTCTGGCAACTGTTGTGGCACTTAATGATTGCCTTTTTGACGTGACGATTCTTTCTTTATCAAGAGAAAGAAAGTCTATCGGTGTATAATTCCCAAGAGTTAATCCCAGTTCAGAAAAAAAATGTTGAGAGCATAAAAACTATGATTAAAAATTATTACTGATATTGATGCTCCTAAGTGTAAGGTCTGGAGCTCCACATATATACCTTTTGGAAAAATCGTCCACAAAGATTATTGAAGCTTTCATTAGCATTTTGAGTCTTACAGTGCAAGCAATTTTTTAAATAAATTTGATCGTATATTTGCATGTATTTTGATATAATAATTTTAATAATGTTTTTTGGAAGACCTATGTTGCCCTCTTTCAACTTTTTTTCAACAGGAAAGTCCACGTCGGTAGTTATACCAACTGCCCTTTATTGTTAGACACTGCCCTCATATGGGCTGCTAAACACTTATTAAATTCAAAACACTTGTTAAACAGTAAAAAAAGTATTAAGATCAAATTAAGAAATATTCTTTTAAAAAAGATATATATTTATATAAAAGGAATTGAGCAGATGTTTTCAAATGTGAGCAATGCTTGAGAATCAACTGTTGCCATTCTCCTTTGTATATTAATAGTTGAAAACTAATACAAACTTAAATAACGCATATAGTCTGTTATAACTTGGAAAAAAAACGAATTAATTTATGATTTAAGGAGCAATATTTGATAAAAAGACGAAAAACATCAACTTCCGGTTAACACTTCCGGTTTCATTTTCGACTACTTTGAATTACTAAAATCACCATATCTCCATTTCTAATAATCGTAGAAGAAAAATAATAATAGATTTAGAAAGCTAAATAAATTTACTTTAAATTTAAAAAATAAAAATAAATTGTGAATTTTGACCAAAAGTGGCCTTTTAGATAAGATTTTTAGATCTAGATTTTTAGATTTTGATTTTTTAGATCTATAAAATTTAAAAAAAAAAAGATTTTTTGGTGAACTTGGCTAAAAGGAAAAAAAGGCATAAAAGACATTGAAATATATAGATAATGATACCAAATGCTAAAGAACAAGAAGAGTTATTGATTGGAACACTCATCAACTAAAGAACTAAACACACTAACATAAATCACAAGCACAATCTATTAGTAGATAAATATACACTATAAGCTATTTACTACGCACAGGGATTTTTAAAGTGGGTACCATTCCAATGGCATCATAGAGCTGTTAAAAAATAACGTAAATTGGCGATTTATTTATCTTCAGAATTTTGCGGTAAAGTAATTAAAATCCATCTTATTTTAACCTATTTTTTAAATCCATTTTATAAATTTAAGCAGAATCCTTCTTCTTTAGCTTTTCACAATGGCAGAAAATCAGACGATTAAATATTTGATAAAGCATGAAAATAAATTTGATTTTCAGGGCGGAAATGTAGTTTGGTGTTAAAAATTAAGTGACTTTGAAATTAAAAATAATTTATTTTTTATTTTTAAAATTATGCAAAATTTATTTTTATGCTATGATATTTTGGAAGTGTTCAACGGATAACTTCAAAACTTCGCTTAATCTTTAAAATTCTAATGTCAGAATACTCTCTCCAAGGAGCACTTTATCGCTCTTGAAAATAATATGTGGCAAATTTCGCAGCTATAGATCAAACGGTTTGGCTCATGACACACACAGAGAGAGAGAGAGAGATCTTTATTATTTATACTTAATAGTGATTTATACTTTTATCATTTATTTCTATATACTTTATCCTTTATTAATTTACTATCTAGGCAAATGACATCGATTTTACTTGAACAGCACCAATCTAAATCAATCGGTCTGCAGCCTCCTTCCGTTTTGGAATTCTAGGTAACTGCTTAGACAGAAAAGTGCCATTGTAACAAATAAGTGCCATTTATAGCTCAGGTTTCAAGAAATTTTTAAATATTAAGTTCTTTTTTAAGAAATAGACACGGATAAAGTAATTTGTATAATAATGAAACATTTCATTAATGAACATTTTTCGTTAATATTTTTCAAATAACACATAAACATAGACCATTGTTCATACTACAAATTTTTAAATATAGTTACTTACATAAGATAAAATCGGATCAATCAAGGCTCGGACAGCTCATTACTGTAGCATTGCATGGTTTTCTTAAAATGCATCAATTGAAAGTAGTTTTAAATTGGGTGTGGCAAAGAAAAAGAGGGTGTTTTCTTTTAAAAAAAATAAATAAAACGGTGCTTTGTTGGTTGAGGGAAAATCATTGATTCATTGATATGCATTGCATGATGGTTGATTTGAAAAATATTGGCTTGTACAAATCACGAAAATTGAACAATTCTTTTAGCAGAAGAAAATATCATTCTTCCTTTCAGTCGATTACGACAAAGCTTTCTCAGGGATTTAGTTTTCCTTAGTTGTTGAAAAAATAACACATGAATAAAAATATAACTTATTTTAGATCTCCCCATATCCGAAAAATTACTTGGGAGTGAAAGACGTAATTATATCAAAATGTCATGTGTCAAAACTTTTCAGAACATTTGTGCAGAAAAGCATCAACTTCTCTCAAGTTGTTTCATGGTATAGCATGATTTGCAGAATGTCATGCCTTGTTTGTGGTTCCATCTATTAAATCTTAATTTCATATGTTTTTTAGTTCTTCGTTTTTTTATTGCAATAAGCTTTAATGCAATTACTTTATACCTTGTTGGGAACATTGCAATGAATACAGGCTAGATGGAAATAATTGTGGTGTTTAACCCCAAAGTTTATATTTCTATCCATATTTAAGCACAGTCCTTTAACAGAAAGTCTGTCTGCCCGATCACGTTTGTGTAAATGAAATAATAACAAAAATAAAAGAAAAATAATCACAAAAAGCAATATGGATAAAATTTAAAAAAGAGTATTTCATTGAATAATTTCATCGACTTGGTTTAATTTTGGAATTAAATGGCAGTCGATCGATCCATTTATTAGATAGTAAATGTGTGCAAAAATTCAGATTTAAATAAACTAGATGGTTGAATTTTAATCCATAATCCTCCCACTCAAAAGTAGATTAAACGTTATTTGTTTTTATTTGTCAAAAAATACTTTTTCCTTCATATTTCTCTAATCTGTGTTTATTTATCAATACTTGAGTATTCATACATAATAATTCTTAGGCCTAACAAACAAAATAAATTAAATTCAACATGCAGTTTTGTTATCAAAATTGAAAATTCAAAATAAATTAATGCACATTTTGTTTTTTCATCCACACTATGAAGACAACATGAAATGTAGTGTACTATACAAGTACTTAAGATATCGGTTTGGAGAGAATACTCAATAGGAATTATTTTAAAACTCCTATGGCCCTTATTAAGTTAATTATTAATTTATTTTTCTTTCCTTAAACTGTTTTCAAATCCATACTTTTAAAATTAATTTTAATTTAATCTTTAATGGAGTGATAAATATTTTGGCAAACTGAAAGAACAAGACATTTCATTTTAAATTGCTTTTAAGAGAGTCGCATATATAGATTTTATAGTTTCGCGTATATAGTTTTTTGTCGCGTATATAGATGAATTTAAAATTTAAGTTTAAAATCTATTCTTCATTTTTTATTTTTTTAAAGTAGAATTTGAGTATTTCAGTGCAAAGTTTAACATAACGGAATATATCTTGCGAATCATTCAGTAAACTATTTAAAAAGTGCCCATATAAATAATAAGAAAATCTGAAAGCAATTGTGAAGGTCTTACGAATAGCGTTTAGAAGGTCTTACGAATAGCGTTTAGCGCTTGATTTCTTTATCTAGCTGCCTTTATTGACCATTTGGTTCGCAAGGATTAATAGAATTTAAAAACTTAAATTAAATGTTTTTTAAAAGCTTAGTCTTGACTGCTTCATTAATAAAATAGTTTTAAATTTAAAATTTTGATAAATTGATAATACATACTCTTTTAGAAACCTGATACTGAGCCATTTAATATGCTTTACATTTTCTTCAATCTTCAGTCTGCATTTTTATATATTGGATTACATTAAAGAGCAGAAACATTTAAAAATTGAGTACTTAAATGGGCCTGAATTTAAAAATATTTCAGCATTGCTTGATCCTTTAGTTAAACCTCAGTTATAATCATAAAAAACATTTTATTAAATCATGACTTGTACTGATACCTACTGAACATGGAAAAATAAACCGAATCTTAATGTTTCGATCATAAACAATGAGCCAACGAAATATTAGTAACAACCATGAAAGCGATTTTGAGTTTCCCTTTAATAAAGATAGTTGTGAAAAATGCCTAAACACTTTTTAAAAATTAATCAAAAATAGAAAAATTTGATCCCGTGAAAAAATGGCATTGAAAAGATAATGTTTTTGAAAAATGATGTAAAGATCATTTTTATGTTGCAATGCTTTCAGAAGATATTAGAGAAAAAAAGTCAAACTTTCTAATTTTTAATATTTAAATTTTTAAAAAATCACTTCGAAGTGATGATTTTCTGTTCTCATTTGAAAAGTTTAACAAAGCTAAATCTAGCGGTTTGAGTAGTAGATTGTCAGCACAAACATATTTTCATCTTTATTATTAGTACATAAATTGGAATAAAGGTTACTTTTCAAGCCCAGTTAAAACAAATAAATTCTATAAAACAGAAAATGATCGCTTAAATTTCTCTAAATCTAAGCAGTTGTCTGTTTTAGCAATTTAATATTTCGGTCTAATTTACATGTTTGGACTTTTTTAATATTTTAATTTGGTTTCCCGTTTTAGAAACCTCTTGGCCTTAATGAAGTATGAAATGCACAATTCTATAAATATTGGTTTTTGGGCCATCTAATCGTTAAAATGAATTACTTCATAAATTAGAGATTCCCTATGAACAAATGAGCCCTATAACTTGCTAACCCCCCATCTTTTAATCGAGAATCCCATTTATAATAAAAGACATTTCAAACTAGAGTGTGAGGAATGATATTTTCCATCCGCAACCCGGAAAAGTTCTTGGGAACGAACCCTGGAACAGATCAACTCCCTGCATCAGCCGGGAGCAGAGAGCGCCCGAAACTGCCTTCGATTTCTGTAATTACTCTTTCGGGCCACCGAGTCCGTCAAAACTTCAAAAAGTAATTATCAGGAGTGTGCCATTTCGAATGAAATCTCGATCGCCGTACTTCGTTACGGGCAACGTCGATTAGATTTGGACCTGCCCTTAAAAGTAGCAAATGCGGTGACTCATTTAGAGCAGTTCCCTAAATGGAGTTGAGTTGTTGTTTCGTCTCGGAATGGCTGTGGATTCCGAGAATTCATCGGAAATTATATATTACTCTAAGTAGTTAATTTTCGGAAATTTTTAAACCTGTTTATTTGGATTTCGTTAATAAATATAATTAGTGAAAAAATAATTAAAAATATATTTCGGAAGTAGAATGTAGTTAATTCATATGATTTTATAGACATGTAATCACGTTGGTGTTTTACCTGGCTAGCCTAAACGCTCGGTTTTTGAGTCAACAGTACAGCTCCTTTCGTAAGAAATACTTTTTGGGTCAGAATGGATGTAACTCGGCCTCACAGCATTCTTTTGCTCTGCGGAGCCTGTTTAATTATCATTCACGTACTGGTGATGTTCCTTGATAATGGACGTTATACACATGAAAAAAACTAACTGCGCATATCATTTAATATTTTTTCCCATAGTCTTAAGTTGTGTTGTTGTTGTTGTTACTTATGGCACTTGCCATATTGGACAAGCACCTCGCTGATACAGCAGCAGATTTAAGCCGAAAGGAGCGTCTCTTGTTTTTGAAGTAGCGCCAACCAGGGTCAAGAGTACGACTTAGCTACGCACTCACCACATTCTCTTGCACAACCCCTTTTTACAGGGGAGCACATTCACACATAGCACGCAGAATAACAGCCATGCCCGAACTGGGACTCGAACCCGGGACTCCCAGAACACGAGGAAGACGCGCTACCTCTGCGCCAGAAAGCCGGCTTAAGTTGTGTTATAACACAATACTACTGCAATGGAATTGACTTGATGAGGTTTGCTTTTGGGCATATGAATTCAAATAAAGTGCTTGAGTAAATTTTGTAATTACCTAAATTGGGAAAAGAAGACGTAACGAACATTTCAATGGAGCACTGAGATCTATAATCATTCATAGCCGAGATCTGATAATTAATTTTATTTATACCTAGTTAAACAGGCTTTCAACCTGTATATTTTTGGGGCCTTTCTATTCTTTTCATCTGTAAGGGAATTATTGTATTAAGAAAAAAAGAAGGTGAGAAGAATATCTGTGTTCATTTTCATTTTCAATTTTAAAATTTAAAAAAAATGAGCAGATGTTTATTAGTACAATTAAGAAGGAAAATTCAGTAACTTTCTTAATTTTTTCCCCATTAAATTCATTTCTATACAGTTTTCTCCCAACTAAGTAAAAAAAAAGATGTAGAAGATTGCTTTTTTAATGAAAAGTACTTATTTATTTCTGTTTAAAATAATTTGAATGAAAATCAATAGCATATCAAAATAAGAAATGAAAAGAAAGAAAATTAGTAAAAACTTCTGGAAATCTTGAGTTTGAAGTTCTTGGCTTTTTCAATTCTTTCTCTATATTTCACATACGAGAATATAAAAATTAATTACGAGATTATTTTTTATTCCACAATAAATATTTTTATTAATTTTGAAACACTATTTTTATTTTGAAACAAACTATTTGAAAACACTATTTTTATTTTGATCTCTTAATAAATATATCACATCGTAAACTTATTTCATCTCGTAATAAATTTCAAAATCAAAACGTCCTCCCTGTAAGGGAAATAAATGTAGATTTCTTCATCTTTAGGAAGGTTTGTTTGGACTAATTCAAATTGACACACACTAGTAATATCTTCGCAACTTTTTTTAAGGTCATGGAACTAATTTTTAGAAACATTAAAAAAATTTAGAACTAGTTTTTTAGAAATAAATTAATTCCGAAATATCAAACGGCATGAATAATAGTATAGATTGAATTATTTTCAAACATCTAGCATTAAAAACCATTTAAGGTTGGTTTAAGTCCAGTTTGGTTTAAAGTTGAAAAAAATTAGCTTTACATAAACAAAGCAAGCATTTGAAATTCGATAGAATTTTCAAGAGAGAATTTTTTACCGACAATTTTCAAAAATATTTTTTAAATGAAAGTTGTTTGCAAATGTATGATTTAGCATTCACGATATTTTTTATAAAATACTACTTTCAACGAAATGTTTCCGGGTCAGAAAGGGTTACCTTACCTCATTGGCCAAGAAAATCATAACGCAATGATTTGACGCCCTCTGATTGTCAACGAGACACACGTTCAAAGTAATGCGTCAGAGTGACGTCAAAACGATGAAAACATGTTGATCATGTTGCTAAATAGAATCAAGACTTGATTTTCTAATTTGCGTTTTTATTTCGTCGCTTTAAATTGACGATAGAAATTGTAAGGAAGAAATTTTTGACAGGAACGAATTCTTAAAAATAATAATTTTTTTGAAAAGTTAAACTAATCAAAATATGTATTTATACTTAAATACATCCTATCTTATATAAAGCATTCGAACATTTCGAATTTTTCCAGAAAAATTGAATAAATTGCCCTTGAATTTATATCATGCGAAGAATATTATTTTTATCGGCAAAATAATTTTTTACTGTTACGAGCAACAACTGTTTGATGTACAGTAAATTCAAAATCTGAAAGTGTTAAGTCACTTTATTTTCATCATTCAAACATGAATTAAGCCACTGCATTTAGAATTTCACTGTTTATTTTAGAAGAAAGAACGTGGCATTACAGCCCTATATCAGACAATGTGTTATTATATCATAACATGTGAAGTTACGTTTATCATATGACTGCAACTTCAGTAGAATTAGTTTCATTGGTTACTTTGTAAGCCAAAAGGATACCGTTACATTTTAAATATTGCTGAATAGAAAAAAAAATCTAAACACTTTTCGTGATTAAATTTAATTATAATGGATTTTAATCTTCATGGATAGCTATAATATGCCAAGCTCTGGATAAATATAGATGTGATCAAAAGGCTTTGTAAAATAGTTATAATTTTTAAGAGGCAAAAACATTAAACTTTATTTATATTGCATTTCAGATATTACTGATATGAAAAGTTTTATTCAAAATCAAACTGGAAGTAGTTCGAATCTATTCTGAAATCTCTATCTGATATTTTTTTTATTAAAACAATGAAAAACTAATGAATAGGCAAATAGTATAAGAAAATTATGATGCAATGCATTAAGGTAAATAGAATTCAAATTATGGTTTAAAATGTTCTAGTGAAAATATTTTTAAACATTTTTTGTATGTAAAAAATGCAAAAATATTAAATTTTTTGTAATTAGTTAATATATGGTCAGTTAGATAATTGGTTAACATGATGAAGGCTAAGTATAATAAGAAAATATTGAATGATGTTATAAGGAGATCCTTTTAAAAGCAGAAGAAAATCGAAAGGAAAAGGAAATATTCAAATGCTGTGGTTTTATATTTGCTCAGTACGTGAAACCATAAAACCTAAGCAAACAGACTATATTTATTTAATGAGTATTCCAATTTGTTTAAAAATCATTTGACAAGCAATTACACAAGTTGTTTCACTATTGAATAGACAATAAATTCTTCAAAGCGGCTCTGAGAACATTTTTATTATTTGATGTCTTGTACTTAGTTTAATTGAACATGTTACCGATTGAAAAAAGATAAGTTTTTTTCAATTATTGTGTTAACTGTGTTGTTACGTACATAGAAATTGTATTTTCTAATTCAATGTTTGATAAGAAAAA
>JAOUZG010040215.1:11321946-11355581 GCA_026289955.1 Argiope argentata | reverse complement strand
TTCATTGCGATTCATTGATACATCAAATCAAAATTTACTGATTCATTATATCAAGATTCATTGATTCATTATATATTACAGTTTAGTCATAGAATCTTTGTACTTGCATTCAAAAATTAATAAGTTTTTGAAAAACCCATATAAGCGCTTGGGTTTTAATTCTGGCTATTTTTTCCTCATTTCAAATTAAAAACACAGAGTAATGTGAAGTAAGAAATTAAATTCAAAAGTTGGTAGATATTTTTGATATTTTAAGTTATAATGATTTTCACCAGGTACAGAGTCCGATTATCTTAAAGAAAATCGAAGCGTTTGCATATTCTTTTTAAAAGCGGGGAAATTTGATCTAAAATTCCCTCACTGACGAGAAATGTTTTTAAAGAATTTGATTTCTCATAATAATAACGAAAAAAAAAAAAGATAATTACGTTGAAGTTTGTATGAGAATTTAATTCAGATTATGAAGTCGGCAATCTTTTCGGTCGGTAAGAATTAAGCTAATGGGCTAACGAGATTTTAATGTGAACAGAAACTATTAAATGGAACCCAAAAGCATTTCAAATGAAAATGCCAATAAGTGCTTCATATTTCTGAATAAACATTTAATGTTTCACTGCCTAAAAATGGATAGATGCCAAAACTTAGAGTGGAATTCAATAGCTAATGGAAAATTTTCTCGTATCTTAGTATTTTACTTACGAGGGATACATAAGAAGTGATAGTAAAGTTTATTTTTTCGATAATGCAATAAGCTAATTGCCCATAAGCTTCAGGATTTCATTACCTTAAGAAGCTAAATTGTTTCTGTGCTAATCACCCTTCAGATAATTTTGCCCCTGTATCATTTCATTTCTATTAAAAAAATGAAGAATAAATTTATGTATAGATTATGAGAAGAGACTGAAATAAGTAGCTCTAATGTAGTACCCCCTAACAGAGCCGAAAGCGATAACATATTAATTCTCTAATTTCAATAGGGATGGCTGCTTGAAAATAGTTGAATTGTCTCCACTAAAATCTGCATTCAAATTATATAAAAAAAAACTTCATGTACCCATAATATTCAACCTCATACTTTTTAAAAGCAGAAAAAATTCGGAAAAGTTTGAATACTAATACGCATGCGTATTTAGTATTCGCTCATTGCCATGAACTGTTTTTAAAGAAATTGATTTCTTATAATAGTCAACGAAAAATGATATCTAATTATTTGAAAGTTGTATGGGAATTTAATTCAGATTTTGAAGTGAGCAATCTTTTCGGTCGGTAAAAAATAATTTGATGAGATAACGAGTTTTTAATGTGAACAGAAACTATCAAATAGAGTCCAAAATATGGAATAACTGTTCCATATTTCTGAATAAAACTTGATGGAAGTTGAAAGGAGTATTTAATTTTTAATTAATATATTAAACTGTCTGCAAAATTTTTCCTTCTTAAATTAAGAACCAGTTGATTAATAATGAATAACAATTTTCTGTTTATTAATCAAGCTTTATTTCTGATTTATTTATTTATTCATTCTGTTTGTGTACTAAATTCTGGTGCATCTCTCCTCTCAAGGTCAAGCAAGTAATTTTTATAAAAATTACAATACATTAGTTTTTCGTTTTTTTAAAAAAAATAATTGTTTTGAGATATCTGCGAATTTTTAATCTGCCCAGTAAATGATAACCATATTTATAACCACAACTCTAATGCTATTTCAGATGAACAGTCTCCTCCTAATTGAGGTATCTCCTCAGTTAGGGAGTGGGAGAGTTAAAGGTAAAACACTCCTAATTCTCAAGATAAATTTTAAAAAATATTTATGCTTGCAACATAATTCTTCTTACAATGTGCAAACTGAATTCTCTCTTATTTTAATGCTATACTGCTGGGATTTCTTGATCGTAATTCCACCATTTCCCTTCCTACGGTTGCAGATAGATAATGGATACTCAAAAAAGTAGGAAGTTTGAACTAAAGAGGAGAAACCAGAAGGGAATCAATTTCACTAATCGAAGGTGTCAAAGGTTCTCAAGTTCATCGCTTTCAGTTTTGAAATAATTAAAAAAAATGCAGTATCACGTAAAATAGAGCTTTCATAAATCCTAAAAAAATGCGGAAAAAAATTCGAAAAAAGTTTAATGCATGGAGAAGATGTAGACCAGTTACCAACCTCCATTACAAGTGATAATATTTAGCAAGCTCGAAGGATGAATTTGGAGAATAGATAAGTTACTAAAGTCGAGGAAGTGTTATGACATAAGTTAACCACCATCTTAAGATTCACAAATATATTGCATATTCTATCGCATAGGCCTAAATTTCGATTTCAATTATTACTTTCAGAAATTATGTTATTTTAATATTGTTTGTCACTTGTGATTTAAATCTTTTTGTTGCATTAAAGAAATCATGTATATATTTTCAAGAAAAGTCACCTAAGAAGTACAAATAATACACAATAATATAACTAAGTACATTTAAACTCAACAAGCAACATAAATTTTTTAAATCAATTCCTACTTAGTTTAACGAAGGCAATTTTTATTTTAATTGCTTTTTATTAAATGATTACGATTGATATAAATATGACAGAATCACAATATTAAAAGGCAAAACAGAAAGCGAATTTTTTGGCAATTTTTCATTCTCCTTTCTATATATGGATTTCGAACTCGTAGCCCAAGGGAGGTGAATCCAATGTCATACCAACCAGACTATACTAACCTAACAACTATAATTACTATAAACAATTGACTAAAATTATACTAGTATTGAATTTTCAATGTCATTTGGGATTCAAAGCCACTTGTAGTAACGCAAAATGAGTGATTTTTCTACACCAGTTGGGGTAACGCAATACAGATTAGAAATTTCTAATTTTCTTTATTCTGTATTTTTTTTTTTGAATTCGGAAGTAGTTCAAAATGAATTGGAAAATCGATTCATTAACAACGTTAATTTTAAAGGCATGAAGCATTATAAAAATAAACAGAATCCTTTAAAATAATGTTAAGCCTAACCTGATTAGAGAGGTGGGGACAAACCGAATTCGTTACTTATTTGGCGGTGGGGAAATGAAGATTTTTGGCGAGAAAGTTAGTTTTTAATTAATTAATGAAAATTTATGAATTAATATTTGAAACAAATGAATCGTACATTTCCAGCATGTAACTGATAACGATATGTTAGAACCAACCATTAAAAGGGTGGTCAGAAAACACCTGAGTGAACTTAAACGAATAAACAGAACGAGTACAAGTCTGAAAATAGACAGAAGAGTAGTAGATAGAGATATCCGATATTGACCTGCGAAATTGTGTATAATATTGTGGCTTTATCAGTCATTGAATGATAATCATAGTTCTAGTAACGTAATTATATGTATTCTATCTAACAACAATTCTTATTTAAGCAAGATATGCGTATATGTTTATGCTGTGTACCATTAATTTGTCTCTCTTGTCTTAATAAGCTTTTTGTGCCTAACCAAATCCATTTTTTTGGCTCCAACCACAACACAACGAAGCAAAAAGAGTAAAAAGAAAGATAATAGATAAGGAAATAATGGAATGCCATTACGTTTTCAACTATTCTCTTCTCTTACCAAGTTAGGTCCTCATTCCGACTATATAATTTTGATAGTCACCTCATTTGATTTATCCCTGTCCTGGCCATGCTAAAACCCTCATTAACTCATCTCATTAAATGATTAACAACAAACTCTTGGACTATAAAACGACAACTTTCAACAAATTTTAATATCCATTGGAAAGAAACATCATCTTGTTAAATTTACTGCTCTTTCTGGGCTGCAGATCAGTTATTCCGTAACTGCAACCCGACTATTTCATTACAAGCCAGTAGAAGAAATCAGACTGGCTGGGGACTCATGTCGCAAAGAATCAAAAGAAAACATCACGTGGTGCCGAGTCAATATTTGACCGAGGAAGTGGATTATTCATGTTTAATCACTAAACTATCTGTATTTGGAGAGCAGAAGGAATCGATAGCAACGTGGAACTGGTGAGATGTTTCGCTAATATTACAAACCTATTTATAATGAAAAAGGAGACGTCCTTTTAAATGAGATTTAAAATTATGGACTAACGAATTAGTGTTTACGTTTTTGTTCATTTGTGCTGCAATTTTTATAATTAAATAAAATTGTAGTCGCATTGCTTTTAATATTCAAATTAGTACATAGAAATGACACGCAGATGCAGCTGCTGGATTTGCTATTTGATTGGGAACAACTGTGCAAAAGATAAATATCTGTCGAACGAAGCTAGTTGGTCGGCCGTAGCTCCTCTTATCTATTATTCTACTGAAGAACACGTAATCACCTTCTCCTTGAGATAAGGGCTTGCTAGTGTGTGTGTGTGTGTGGTGTGTGTTGCATTGGTAAGAATAAATTGTTCCGGCTTTCTGGCACAAAGGTAGCGCGTCTTCCTTGTGTTGTGGGAATCCCGGGTTCGAGCATGGCTGTTCTTCTGTGCGCTATCTGTGAGATGTGTGACTGTGCTCCCCTGTAAAAAGGGGCTGTGAAAGCAAATGTGGTGAATGTGTAGCTAAGTCGTACTCTTGGCCCTACTTCAAAAGAGAGAGAGAGACGCTTCCTTTCGGCTTAAGAAAGGATCTGCTGCTGTATTAGCAGGGGGCATGTGAGCCCAGCAACAGATTTAAGCCGAATGAAGCGCCTCTTGTATTTGAGTAGCGCCAACTAGGGCCAAGAGTACGACTTAGCTACACACTCATCATATTTGTTTGCACAGCCCCTTTTTACAGGGGGCACAGTCAGACATCCCGCAGATCTCACACAGAGGAACAACCTTGCCCGAACCGGGATTCGAACCCGGGACTCCCAGGACACCAGAAAGACGCGCTACCTCTCTGCCAGAAAATCGGCGTTTACAAGAAGTGCTGCAGTTTATTGTTTGTGTACGTCTTGACTGTCTTGGATCATTTGGATGTTAGGTTTGTATTCGTGTCTTTGTATTAATAAATGCCGTCATTTGTTGTTGAGGACCGATGTTAAATGTCTCACTGTAGAGAGATAATAGCCACTATAGCTTTAGCAGAATAATTTTTGTTCATATCAATATGCATATATATTTGTCAATATGTATGTAATGAGATCAGAACACTTTTTGATGAACGGTAAACAATAGGCAGGCGCCTAAAATCTTGAAGGAAAACGCTATTAAATGAAACTTTTCAGAAATTTGAAAGACAGGCAAAGACATAAGTAAGGTTAAGGCGAAAAGAAAATGAAGGTGGACTTCGCTGTTTCAATACGATTAGATTTTTTTTCAATGATACTGTTTAACAGTCAAATTCCCTTGTTTAAGTTTAGTCTAAAACATTGACTTTATATGTCTTTGTTATTGAAAATGATAATTATAGCACTAATATTATCACAAAACTTGAAATCTTGTTTATGTATACGAGAAAAATTGAAAGAAAAACATTGTCAGTTTCATTACATGCTTTTCATATTTCTTCTATTTATAATATCGTATCCAACATGATGAGAACCACAGATCAAAAATGAATTTTTTTTCCAATTCTTATAAAGGAAACAAAGAATACCCATTCTGTATCTCCAACTGATTCTTGCTCAATTACATACCCATCAACGACCCCACCAATCGCAAAATAACAATATTTATCGCTCAATCTCGGCTTCTTTCTCATTTGAATCCCACAGCTGATGAGTTTCTGTTTTCTTCCAAACAAGGCCAAGAGCCTCCTCTGTTTGAGGATATGATTAATCCTTTGTTCAACTGCATTCGATGTCGTTTGTTTCCATGGATACCGGAATGGGTCCATTGTGCCTGGAGCGAGGTGGCTGCGGTGGAGTCCTCTAGATTGTCCTCAAATTATTGGACGAACTTGAAAGAGGAAGATCATCATTAAAATGAGGGATGAGTTGCATAATCAGCAAATGGAATGCTTTCCCGGGGAAGAAACCGAGCGGTTTTCTTTGAAGATTGGCATAGCTTTCTATTTTTATCGCATGAGTATCTTGTATAATAAAAAGTGAATCTTTTTTCTTCGAAATCAGCGAGTTTTTTCCTATGTTAAGTAGTGGTAGATCTCTGATTAAGCAGCTACCAAGAGTCTGTGAACGGAGTGGGTCTGATCGCAAGTAGATTAAATAATGTTATTATCCTAGTTATAAATAATAAACTTAACTATGTATACTTCGTTTAAAGGAGATTAAAAGCCAGGTGTTGAGAATGAAAATGAGAAAATATTTAATTAAAAAAAAGCACCTCTATGAGTTAATATAAGATAACTTTCGAATGTGTTAATATAGGATAACTGTAAAATGTATGGCAAAAATTTAAATCAAAAGAAACCGAAAAATACATATTGCCAGAGTATAACTATAAATTGAAGAAGTAGAGGTCATTATTTTAAGTTGAGGAGTTTGGATCATATACTTGGCTGACCGAACATAAAATTTTTTGACGTGCATTTTATGAAAGGAGAGAAAACTGGATTTACAAATAAGCAATACGAGACATTATCTAGATTTCTCCGAAACTTTCATACTTATTTTTCAGGGTTTTTAATTTTATGTTTTTAGTTAAAGTACCAAAATTTTGTATTTTAACCATACTTGGAAAATGAATTTTCTAAATGAGTCACGTAACTTATTTAACTTTTTTTCGGGAAATTGAAAGCGATTTTTTCTTTTATCTCTTTGTTTTCTTTTGTTACCCAAATGCACAATCTTCAGTGACGTAATAAATATCCAAACTTGCAAGGGATATTTTCGGATTTTTTTTGCCGAACTTAGGGTAGCAGGTATGGCATTCGTCGGGGTTGAATTTCTTTTCTTAACTAACGAAAGCCAGATGCCTTGCCTATGAAAGATCTTGGGATTTCCGAAAATAAAATTAAGAAATCTTGAAGAGAGCTGATATGATTTAGAAAGCAGAAGGTCGATTGGACCAATTCGAACTTTCCGGCCAAACCGAGATTTTAAATTGAACTGGCTACTGCGAAATTCGATGGTATTAAAATGCGAACTCTTTTTGTTATTTAAATTTATATTTAGAATTCATGAATCTTGTGTTGTGAAATATATAGGTGGTTTTTGTAAATAATTTATTTACTCTAAATATTTGTTATGCTTACGGGAACATTTTAAAACTTGCTTTTAATATTTTACATCAACTTTTAAATTGGTCTGGGTTTTTGATATTACAAAAAAGTTTAATGAACGTGATATGTATAAAAATCCATTATTATAGTAAATAGATAAAGAAAAACGAGAATAATTTAGATTTCAGGATCATTTTTCAATTGATATTACATTATCATTATATTTAAAACAAAAGAGGATAAAATATAAAAAAAAACATGAAATTAAAAGGAATTTCTAACGATAAAAAGAAAAAGAAATATAATTATAAAATAAGAGAAGACCAAACAAAAACTATACTGGCTCAACTATTGTGAGTAAACGACAATTATGGGATAAATTAAATATTAATTTAAAAGATTAAAATTCAATAGAAAAATAAGAATCTTATTAAAGATTAAAAAAAATTCAAATAGAAATTAATAATTATTATTATTTGTAAGAAATGTAAGCCTGTAGCAAAAGCAGTTCAGTTTTCTTTCAACAGCATGAGATCAAAATTAGGAGAGAAACAAAAGTTGAATTATTTGAAAAAATAAAACAAATTAAAACTATAAAATTAATGCGTTTAGACATTCTTCTCGTTAGCATTCAGAAACATGAATTTACATTATTTTTAAAGATTATTTCGTAAAAGTTAATAAAGCGATTTATTTAATTGTTTCATTGCTTTTGATAAGCATTTCACGTAGTTATTCCAAACTAAGCCAATGGGAATATTTTCGAAAAATTTCTCTCATGTTTTTAACATGGCTATTATCCTTCTCTTTCACTCACACAACAAATAAAGGCTTTGCGCAAAGCTATGAATCACAGGAATGCTCAGGTTTTATTTCATTTTAAATCTCGAATATGAGTATTTTGTGCCTTGTAATTTATTGAGGAGAATCGAGCACGGACTTAGGACACTTTTTTTCGACTGAAGGAAATCAAATTTGACATCTATAATTATGAGAATGACATTAATAATAACGAAATCAGATCCAGAATTTCATTTATGCAATGTGTTATGTTTTTGAGTTACAGTATTTACATACATGCGAAAATTCAGATCAAGCTTTTCTAGTCGAATTTATTGACTGGGACTTAGTCTAATGGACTAATGCTAATTTTCTCTTTATTGATTTCTCCCTCTCTTCTAGCAAGATATTTATTTAGATATGTATCTATCAGAATCGATATTTATCCTTGATTCTACTTTTATGACTGCTTTTTCTAGGCTCAAGTTTTGGGAAACGATCTCATTTCTTTCTGAAATGGAAATAAATCTGTATTACAGGTGCCATTTGTACTGTAAAAAGCGGTTAAAAGTAAAGCTATTCCGAAGGAATTGAGGGAAAAGATCAGAGAGCAATTGAATTTGAAGGACAATCATAGACAGGAATTTGAGAAAAGGAGTTAAATTTGGATAAGATTAGGTTTATCAAATATAAATTAAGGCATAAATTTAGATTTCAAATTATTTTGGTATTTAAGATATAAACATTTGTAACCCTTCTAGGGTGTTGATTTTTTTATTACATTAATTGAAAAGTGGTTTTGAAAGCAAATTCTAAATTAATTTAAAAGATGAAGCTACATTTCTCAAAAATTAGATCATTATTATTATTTATTTTAATTTCCGTGTTTTACTCTTATTATTGAAAATTTTAGCTTCTTTTCTTTTTGTTTATAGTTTCAAATCATTTATAAAATGACAAAAACTAATATAATATTTAAAAACTGATAACTATTATTATACTTTTATAATAACAAAATATTATTATGAAGTCAGAAGAAGATTTACGCAATGATTAAAACTTACTCAAATGCCACTTTTTTTATTATAATGTAGCTTTTAAACTGCTTGTGATTAAAGTAATAGATTGAATAGCTTATAACAGTCGTAAACAAACAATTTAAGAGGATAATTCAGTACAAGCTATAATATTCTGCCAGTCCGAATTCTATCTCAAAATTGTCTCAGTTTCCTCAGCCATTTCATTGTATACTTCACATGTGAGAAAATAAAAATCGTAAATTCAAAGATTTTTATTAAAACGAATTATGAAAATAATTGAATCCAAGTTCATTGTCGTGAATGACAAATAAAAACGATTTAACACACACATCATCCTCGCCTTTACAACCTGCGAATAAGCGCATCCTCATAAAATATCTATTTCGGCTGTGCGCTATTTTTCAATTACTCTAGCTCATGAAAAGGGCTTTTCAGTCTTTCACTTTAAGCTATAAAACGTGATAAAGAACGAAGAGTTGCGGGTGCAGTGATTTTTTTCTAAGATAAATCGAACAAAGAGAAGGCTGAAATGCTTTTTTCTCTCTCGCGAAATAGAACAGAACTAATCTTTTTTACAACTTTCCATTTGCACATTCAACCGGATTTCGGGAAAGGGGAACAAGTAGTTTAAACATTCTTCTCCTGATCGCCATTTTGATCGTAAATCGGGATTTCGTGAAAGATATTCGCCTTTTCAGATCTACGGCCATTGAAGCGCTTTCATTCCTCCTCCAGATTTTCCGATCCCGGGGTATCCGCTTCTGTTGAAAAATGTTTTATGGCCACCCGACCGAGAAATTCATCAATTCCTTTTCAGCTCCGGAATTTCCTGGCTTGTTTTCTTACTTAACTCCGGCTACGGACTTTTCATCGGAGCAGAGATTCATTCTGCGAGCTATGTCTGAAATTTGACATTTAAAGGATATTTCTTTCTTTTTTTTAAAGAGTCGATTAAAGATATGATATTCTTTCCTTTTTGTGTCCCTTTATAATCACTTACTTATATTTGCTTCCCAAATACCGATTTTTTTTATCCTGTAAAATTTGTAAAAGAAAGATATAAAATCATTATAAAACTTACATTTAATTCTACGTTATTGAACCCAAGATAACTAAATTTAAATCTGTGTTACTATGTAATAATTCGATTTATATATTTGGAATTGCAATAAATTAAAAATTAGTTTTCCCATTTTTGACAAATATTAAAGAGTTATCTCCACAGTATAAGTATGCGTAATACGCATGAGTATTATCATGTCAGAATATGATGTCATTTTGGGAATGAGGTAGAGAAAAATTCGTAGGCGAAAAAAAAACACCGAGGCGAAAAATTGAAATTTTATTATTGGCACAAGCATCTCCAAAAATCAGCTTTTAATAACGCTTTGCCATTCCATTTACAAAAGCTCTGATTTAAAAAAATAAGTTAATGACTACAGCAAACAGATCCTAGAAAACTGTCATTTTGAGCTCGTGATTATGCAAAAATGAAATAAATAAGATATGGGATATTTTTTTAAAACAATAAATGCGAGACAAAGTTTTTTAAACCGTTGGCAGTACTAAAGTGACTCATTCGATGAAACAGTTAAAATGAATAAAAATATAACTTAACTTGCACGCGCACATGGTGACTGGCCGTTCAAGAAATGATGTTCTGACATGATTCATTGAAATATGCACAGCAGATTTCATTTTAATCTTTTTTTTTTCTTATACTTTGCTTTTTAGATGGACCGAAAAGAGAAATTTGTATTCATTCATTAAATTTTTAGTCTGAATATAGAGCACAACATTGTTTAAATAAAATTAGATAATTCGACAAATCCTCCCATTTTAAGAACTAAATGCTTATGAAGTATGAATACTGAGAAGTCTTATCTTAAGTTTTTAATTAAAAGTTGAGTTTTTTTTTCGGTAACGGCAGAACATATTACATCCCAAAAACATTTTTACTCCTTCGAACAACGAAAATTAATACCCAATGATGTCAGTTTTAGATAAGTATAATATTCACCCTTTTTACTATGAATTTTTTTTATATCTAAATATACTTCTTAACAATACTTTTCATTATTTATGTTATTGGTTAAGGTAAAATTTTTTTTTTAATTTCCAGGTTATTATTGTTACATAACGAAGATCAAATTAAAAACAGAGGAATCAAACCTAAATCATTATTGCGCTACAAAATTTTGAACAACAGAGTAGAATTTTCTTTGTTTTTTTTTAAATTTGATATCGTCTCCAACAATCCAAAGCGGTTTAAGAAGTGATAAATCAAATGGAGAAGTTCATATTTATTATTTTTTGAAATAAACAAAGAAAATTACAACATGGTCTAACAATCACTATCTTGCAGATATCATCAAAAGAAATCTCCAGATAAAAGCAAAACAAAGAATATTTGATCCACTACAATAAAATATTGCAGAATGAAGGGGTTCTAGGCTTAATTAATATCTTTATAAACTACTGCATTTGGTACTTCCTGAATTTTACCAAACTCAATAAATACATTCAAAACTCAGTAAATACATTCGATTTGTTGAAAGTCACAGGCAGAAAATTAAATAACATTCAGTAATTTTATTAAAAGAAAGGCCGGCTTGCTGGCACAGAGGTAGCGCGTCTGTCCGGTTCGGGCATGGTTGTTCCTTTGTGTGCTATCTATGAGATGTGTGAATGTGCCCCCCTGTAAAAAGGTGCTGTGCAAGCGTATGTGTGTGTGTTTCATCTTCATATGAAGAAGAAGTCAGACTTCTGCCCTCGGGTGCTCAGGGGTTCATACCCTCAGAAGCTACTGCACCCCTCTTTCCGCGGTAAAAAAGCGGACACGACATCATCATCATCATTAAAAGAAAGAAAAAAAAGTAACCGATTTGAATAAACACATTTCATGTTATGGTTATCAATAACTGAACTCCCCACCCCATGAATAGAGCAACTATACTAATGGTTTGTGTATTCGATTTATACAAAGTAATTTCTAAATACTTTTTTGACTAATATAAATTCTGAAGAATGTCGTCTTAAGTTATTTCTACTCCTTTAAAGTACATTTGTGCCAAATTTATTAGCTCTAGATCTAATTTCTAACCAATTTCAGTCCGAGTGTCGCATTCTGCATACAGTGAATCTTAATTTTATTATGAATTTATGCGTTGATTCAAAGATCACCACTTTCAGTTATGTGTAAACAGTAAAGTTGATAAAATACGGACACGTCCTCCCAAATTGTTCAAAGAAGATCCTTTTATCTAATCCAGACGATTCTTTTACATTATAATTCAAATTATATTTGCATTTGATACATTATTTATCACTGTCCCTTTTCGGGAATTTTTTTTAAACAAATAGAACCTTTAGCTTTTATTCTTGGTTCAAAGTGTTGAAATGACTGATAAACATGTGACTAATTCTACAAAAAAATTCTGTTCCAAAAAGTCTCTTTTTCTGTTAAAAATGGTAATTAGTTGTTATAAAAATTTATTCGTTTTAATTAAAAATTAATTAAATAATTCGAATTAAAAATTGGAAACGCCATTTCTTTTCGTATCTCATTCATGTTGTCATATTAATGTAATTTTTTTTTAAAAAAAGACGTGGAATAATAACTTTGAATAGAACTTATTTGTCTATCTTATAGTCTATATTTGCTAGCCTACATTTGAACCTAAAATGGATAACTTCCTACAAAAAAATTAAATTCTCTTACATCATCAAGTTAAATATTTTGCATTGTAGAACTATTTAATTGCCCTGACACAAGTCTTTTATCAATAAACCTATTAACAATTTTTGTTTCTTACTTTTAATTAAGCTTTTTTTAAATTTTTAAATAAGAATATGAACTATGGCAATTTAAAATTTTGGTACCGTGTTTATCCAGCTCATTATTTAATTATTCGGCTTGGCCGTTCTTAAGGAATAAATCGATCAATTTTCTTGAACAATAAATATTTTTATTCGTGCTGAAAACAAAATTCAAATTGGGTGAAAGGACCCTTTCTTCCAGGGAAGAAAGGCTGTCGGGAAAAATTATTAATTTTGTATCCCGTCTCCAAAGCCTAATCAACAAGAAAATTAGTTTCAAGCTCGACTGAAAATGTGAAATTTTTTTAATTAAAAGCAATTCATTTGAATTGACGTTTAATTATATAAGGAACAGCACTGCAAATTTTCATTATGTTTTAATGCTGCATGCGTTTATATTAATATAATCAGATTAATTCTGGCCTATCGGGTTTTTTTTCATATCAAATCTATTCTCTTTAATTTCTGAAAAATTTGGGTTTTTTTCGTATATGATGTATTAAATAATTAGCTTTAAAATTAGACAGTGGGAAAACTTATAAAGATTAACACCCCCCCCGCCAAATATGGAAAGCTATAGTTATTTCTAAATCGCAACTCTTTTGGGACTTAAGTCAATACTATGGATTAACAAACAAAGTAATATTTAAAAAAAACCTTGTATTATTGAGATAACTCAAAAATTATCAAATTTGACGGCGTCAACTAGAAAAAAAAAACGTAAATTTTCTACTGATCACATAATTTGGAATATAAAAAAATAATGAAAGAACTTTTCTTCTGTTCAAAATAACAAATACAAGTTTTGTGAATACTGTTTTTTTTATTCTTGCTTATTTTAATTCTATACCATGGATTTTGCATTTATCTGAAGCCAAAGAAGACATACTGGTTACAGTGATATAAAATTTCTCAAATAAAAAAATTACCGAGAGAAAGTTGTAATTAACCACTTTCTCATTAATCCTGGTAGGCGTGGCACCAAACAATGAACAGGAAGGACCCAGATAATTTTTTCAAGAAAGAGAGATGGATTCGAAAACTTGCTAGCAAGCAAAAAATATTTTCCTAACAAATGAAAGATGTTATGAAGGTTTTCTAACAGCCGAACAAGTAAAAATATTTTGTACTGAAATAAGCAAGAAGTGGCAAGAAAAACTTCAACTTTTTAAATGACATATTAATTTAGGTTTAAATTGTACTTTTAAGCATTTAATGGATGGTTCCAACTGAGGTGATGTGGGTTTTTTTTTCGGAAGAAAAAAAAATATTTCATTTGGATAAGCCACAAAGATTTAAATATTAAGCTAGACTTAAAATTAATGAATGATCACCAAAGCAGTAGATAGATTTTCTGTAGAATGCAATCATATCAATTTATTTTGCTAATCTAAAAACTTCTTGTGATCATTTCTGGTATAGCCATTCAATATGGTGGATTTTTGGCACATTTTCGTATGATTGACATGATTTGACGCGCTTAACAAGAAGCAGTACATTATTTTAAAATCTAATCAAGTTTAACTTTCTGCGTAAAAAACACGGAAATAGGTTTGTTCCAGCTTGGGCTGTATTTGCACCCAACGAAGCACCCGGATTTTTTTAAAATTAAAAACAAAGCGATAGATAGAGAGATAGAGATTTTATATTATAGCATGCATGTAGATAGTTTATGCCTATTATATTTCTGATTCATCAGGAGAGTAGAAATCTCAACACGATAAGGAATCTATGCAAATTTCGTGCTATGCAAAGTCTTGAAAGAAAATGAACGAGTAAGAAACTTTGCAATGGCCATCTCGTAATTCCAACTTATATTCAATGGAACATTCTGGCTTGAGATATTATAAAATGGTATAGCAATACATTAAAAAATTCGATGTGAAAACCAAAATTAATAATTACTGAACTTTATGAATCCGAGCATCTTCCATTTTGAGTCTGGTTCTATGAAAACCGATTAATACATGCAATATATAAAGTAATTGCCCTTTTTGTCATGTCAGAAGATGATGTTGTTTTGAGAATTAGGTTTTTGGCTTCAACAAAAATGAGTGGGCAATGAATTGAAATTTTATTATCTGTACGAGCATCTCAAAAAATCAGTTTTTAATAACGCACTGCATTTGCATTTACAAAAGCCCTGGTTAAGAAAATAAGTGACTACAGCAAATTAAACCTAGAAAATGTCATTTTGAGCACGTGACGACATGAAAAGAAATAAATAGGGAATGAGATATTTTTTTAAACAATCAATGCGAGACAAAAAAATTTGGATCGTTTGCAATAATAAAGTGACTTATTCGATGAAACAATTAAAATGAATAAAAATATAATAAAATCCATAAAATTATTGAAATGAAGTATAAACGCGCTAGGAAGTTGAATATCCTCAAATTCAAAACGCCTGTACTATCAAGATAATTATGAAAACTACAGAATCAGCCTTCCAATCCTGATTTCTCTCTCCACCTGATTAACTTTTATTTCATACAAAAGCTAATGACTGTATTTGACATTGTCAGCATGAGAGCAGATAGAAAAAAAAATCATAATTGTTAGTTATAAAAGATTCTTTTGTTTGTTTGTGTGTGTATAAAATTACGTTTGCCCAGGACAGACAGCTACGTTGACAAACTTAAAAATTAAAACCTTATCGAAATATAAAAATTGATCCAAACCGCTAGAGCTAATTCCAAAAATAAACTTATATATATATGAAAGAATTTCTCTTTTAAAGTTATAAATTTTAAAATATTTATTACTTTTTTACGATAAGGTTTAATTAACCAAAATTAATTGATTTTTAGTAAATATTATAAATATGATGGGTGAAAAGCTCGTCCCTGAAAGTTACGCTCTAAATTTCCTGAATTTCAAACAGAGTGGTTAACCCTAAAGTCTGAGTAATCTAACTCAGAAATTGGAGAAGCAACACTCTTATTTTATAAATCGCTTCATACTTTGCATTAGCTGAGAAAAGTGAATGTTGATAACAAAAATAATAGAAAGTATTATAATATCTATGCATAAAATATTTAATCATTTAAAAATTAATTTCCTTTAATTTCCAAATTTAAAATAAATTATTGCTTTTTCCTTCTTAACAATGACCTATTTCAGAATAGAAGTCAAGCTGCTTCCCAAGTTTCTTCCCACTGAACGATCATAACATAGACCTTTTCTTTCTGGAATCCTCTCGTCATATTGAAGTGGCCATGACAATGACCTAGTTATAAGAATTTTAACCCCTTAACCGGCTTGCCCGTACGCCGTACGTGCATCGATTTATCGAATTTTGATAATTGTAAAAAATCATTCATAACAATTATAATTCAGTAGTAAACTGATTTCGAATACCTAGATAAGCCAAGTATTCCATGGATTTCCATTTGAATCAAAATAAGAGAATATTCCTAAAATAGAAGGTGTCATCTTATTAGATAGTAAGGAAAATAAACCGGTTAAGGGGTTAAAGACGGCTTTTTCGAGACAAAAATGAAATTTTAGAAGATAATGATGACTATTAAAATGAGAAATGAAAGTGTGTACCTTTTAATTTGAAGTTTTCGACTGTGTCTAAGATGACGTGTCCCGCTAACATTTCGCCAGCATAGTACATTTCCTTTTCAAGTCGAATGTCGAATTCTCGTATGTAGTCCATCGCGCTGGCTTCGGCTGAAAGACAAAAGAGAAACGTTTAGTGATTTCATCTAAAGCAGGAATTAAAACAGTTCAAATGAATGCTGACAAAGTGAATTTACAATTGTGATCCTAAACCAGGCATCAACATCTTGTATTCTTCTATAGTAAAAAAAAGTAGTGTTTAATCTCACCATCTAGAGAATAGAATAGAGAAAGCGGTTTAGAAAATTACTACTTATCTCAGACAGATATGTTTTGAAATTTTTACATATACCTTCTAATTGGAAACTAGGTTATATACCAAACTAATTTACATTTTTTAAATTTCCTGTTTTCATGAAAAAGGCTGATAACATGTAGATGAACAGATAGTCTACTTATTCTCAGATTGTATACAACACATCTGGGACTTTAAAGTAAAACCTACACGCCGAATTTCATGTGTCTAACTTGTTTCTTTTGCTGTTATGATTATAAAGTTATGAGGTTCTAGCACAGTCAAAGAAACAGACAAAAAAGTGTATGTTTTTACACTTTTTTATGTATGTTTTTTAAATTCAAAATTTGCTGTAGATTTACTGTTAAAGTTTAAATTTTATTCATCCATTCACTTTTTCGAGTTATTAAGCTCACAGACACGCACAAACGAACAAATTTAATAATAAAAAAAAGACGAACAGAAATTATTCTCAGATGTATCATTCTGATTCAAGTAGGTCAAATACATGAGAATTCTTCAAAATCTTGAAATGAAATATTTTAACATTTCCTCTGCTTTATTTCAATTTTATTTATAAAAATAATATCTTTCACCCGCGATTTCGTACATGATAAATTTTGATGTGTTTCTGTGAGAATGACGGCCTGACGCCTGTTGGGTAACGCAATACAGATGGTAAATTTTTAATTTCCTTTATTATGTTTTATTGTAATTACAAAGTACTTTTAAACGAATGTGGAAAATTGATAAATTAAAAATTTTTTAATTTTAAATCAACATTATCCAACAATATCAAACATTAATAAAATAAACAGAATCGTTTGAAATCATCGGTCGAAAACATGTTAAGCCTAACATCAGTAGCTTGAAAAATACTGAAGTCTTACTCATTTGGTATTGGGGAAATGAAAAATTTTGGTGGTAAAGTTAGTTTTTAATTAATAAAAAATTAACCATTCAATTATAACCTAAGTCCTATTCTAGAATATAATCTATCTCTTTGCCAAATTTCATCCAATTTCGTTCAGCAATTCTGGCATGATTAATCAACATCATTCATCCATCTATCCAAACTTTCACATTTATAATAGTAGTATAGATTACTATAAATTTATCATTATTATAAATTAAAATAAACAAATTAATAAAATATGAAACGACAAAAATTCAGCCGAAAATAAAATTGAGTTATGAAGTAAATTCATCTTTACTTATAGTGAAGAGGAATGTGTGTTAGGGCTCTAGAACTTAAACCATTTGACCAAAAACTATCAACCATAGCAATAAATATTTTGGAGAATAAAAATAAGTATCTCCGAACGATTTTTTAAAAATTTTAATTACTTAAATATTAGGAAACATTTTGGCGTTTTCCAGCGATAATTTGCAAAAATATTATCGCGGAAGCAAATAATGAGCAAAAACAATTTCCCGAAATTCGGAAAAATATATTTTTACTGATATTAATTTTTAGAACTGAATTCTATTTTCCATCAATTAAAAATATATGAAACACATTTTCCAACAATTTATTTCAATTAAATTCAGTAATAATAATAATAATCTGCTCGAGGATATTATGCTTATATGAGAAAAATAACTATGTATTTGTCACCGTACTGCCGTCAAGATTGACAAAAGCCCAACTTAAAAAATTAAGTCAATATTCTTAACTGCAAACTAAATCTATTAAAATGCAATTTTCAGTTCGTGTCTGAAAGAAATGGAATAAACATGAAATATCATATTTTCTGAAAATATAAAAGGAAGAAAAATGTTTCTCAAAACTTTAAAAATATTTTATTTAATCTTATACTATAATACGAGGAATGGTTGTCAAGTCTAAAATCGTCCCAGAATTAATAAACTCCGGTAAACTTGGGGGTCTGGGGGTTTTGGCCACGAGGAATCGATTGGCGCCGGTTTCGAAGCGCTACGGTTGAGCAGTTCGGAGTTACAGATAGGATATTTTCAAACTTTATTAGTTCACCATAATTGCTACTTAAATTTTCAAGTGGTAACGGGCTGCCATCTATACGTCGCGTTTTCAAGAGTCAAGCGTCAAAGTGCGTTGAAAGTCCTGCTGCCTCCTGAGAATCCAACCCACACCCGAAACGTCGTATGGAAAGAAGTCCTGAACAAGAGAAACTCACCAGCCGCTCCTGCCTCTCCGACAAGAAACTACCTGGACAACATGGAAGACTTCGCAATCGATGATTAATGTTTATTATGTTTATGTTGTTATAGGTTTATAATATGTTTCTTATGTATGTATATATGTTTGGTTTTTCTAAATAAATTTGTCAAAAATATTGAACTTCAACACACTTCAATCTTTACACTACTCACTTTGTACCATTTCTTTAATTGTATAATTTTTTGTTATCAATTACATTTTATTTTCTATGACTTTTCAAACTTTACCTTTGTATAGAATAGTTCCCTTTCCAAACTCTAACTTTGTTTAGAATAGTTTACAATGGTGCACTTTGACCGGTTATCTTTTCACCAATGGTTTCACAAATTTTTTTATGGCATGTATTGTTTTGATAAATCACAATTGAAAATTTAAATATTCGAGTTAGCTTCGATATCTGTTTTCTCCGAGCAGAGCTCGGTCACTCGCTGGTTAATTTTGAAAGCAGAACTGATCATCTATTGAAACCTGTTGATTTGAGCAGTTTTTTCGGAATATTTTTTTTCTTCATTAAATTTTTTAGTTTTAAGTCATACACTTTGTTACATAGAAACAAATTTTTAAAACGATATATGCAAGAAAAATTTGGAGAAAACATTTTGAATGATCTTCCAAATACAGATTTATTGATTGAATTTAATATAGACGTTATTTGGGCACTGTCGCTTTTTCATACAGGTGCTAAAATCACTAAGTACCTTTTGATCACAGGTGGCCTTAAAATCTACTTATATTTTTTAGGTTAAATTTTTCTAGCAGACTTTGGACCTCTGATAATCACAAATTATCAGACACACGTGCTCAGAACTTGAAATCAATAATAAATAATTTAAAACTAAGCTTTCTTATGAAGTTACCATTTCCATAAATAGATTGAACTGAATAGCTTGAGTTGTAGAAATTGATAGATTGACTTGGGGATTCTTTGAAACCATAAATGGAAAACACATGTCTTCGAGCAGAGACTACTTTATTCGGGTCATTAGAGTACTTTACAGAACAACGAAAATCTTGTTAAAGAATGAAACATCTTATTGCTGCTTAATTCTTTTTTTTAGCTTGGAAGTGTTTGCGATTAAGAGTAAATGTGACTTTTAAAATCGATGTACTGCGATTGTTTGAAGAACTACTGTACAGTAGATAAAAAAATTTAACGGATGTTGCTGTAAATTTTCAAAGAAATCAATCTTTTAAAACTAATAAAGAAGATTTTACTTAATAAATCCTTGTGTATCATATAAATCAAATATCATTCTAAATATTCCCATAAGCTGTTTTGAGCCAAAAGAAAAATGACATCTTATGAATTTCATAAGAATGCGAAAATTTTCAATATACCGAGCAATTTTCTTAATTTTATCAAAGAAAAATTATTATTCTAATTTTGCTTAAAATCATCTCATTAATTTTTTTTATTCATCATAAAAATTAGGATTTTAATCACTGTTTTATGTCCCTTTGTTGATATCATTGCAGTGAAAAGAACATTAGAACAGTAAACGATTTCTATCGATTCAATTCAATGAAATTATTAATTATATAATATCGAATATTTAAATTATACTTTCTTTCATAGAAGTTTATTTATGAAGTTCTTGTTATAGCGTAATCAAATCTTAATGTTTTCACAATTTTTAAATAAAAAAAATCGGAAATCGGTTGCCAATCTAAGTTTAAATATAAATTATCAACAAATAATTATATTTCGAAATGTTTCATATTAAATACAATGCATTCTTGAATTGGAATTTTGATGCTTTTGAATTCCTTATATGTTTTTATGTATTAAACTAAAATCAAGTTCTAATAATACGTTTTATAAAAATGATTGTATAAACTTTTGTTTACATCAAATATCTCATTAGTTTCAATTTCGAAAATCCACCAATTACATTTTTAATTTGCAAAACTTTATATATAAAAAAAGAACGTACTTAAAAGAAATTTTAGAAAAATTGCTATAGATCCCTACTAAAAATTTTTCAAATTCTTTCTTTTTTTAAAATGAAATACAACGTTCGTAAACAAATTTAAGAAAAACTCACCTATGAAGTTAAATTGAGATTTCATTTGAACATACAATATCATCTGCAATTTGAATTCGTTTTAGCTATTTCGAAGTCAAATAAAAAATGAAAAATTGTTTATTACTATTTTTTTTTAAATTCTATAAAGATTTTTTTCCCGTATTTAAATACACTTGAGCTTCCGTCCAACTTGGTATTTGTTTCAAGTTATTTTATTTACAATCTTATTATTCAAAGCAATGTGCATTATTTATTTTTCGAAATTATTTTTATAAATGTTAAAACAATGAATTTTGTATTATAAAATTTATTTACAGATTATTAATTAATTAATTAATTTACAGATTATTAATTATTTATATTCAGTTTACTAAAATAAACATTAAAAATAAGACTTTACTGCCATTTTTGAAAAATGATAAATAATTTTTGAAATAATAAAAAAATGCAGTATTTATTTATACATATATATAGTTTGAATATTTTATGCTCCGAAAATCAGGAAATCAATCTGGACGGTAATTATCTTTATGAATATTTTTTAATACTTTTTCATTAAAAAAAATGATAAAATTTGATTTGAATTTTTTCAAAGAGGCATCAGGAATCCAGGCATTTTCAATATTTTATAGGAGTGAGAGACCTCAAAATATTTTCACGCCTTGATATCATAATGTCACTATCTGACATAATATTAGGAATAATAAAGTATTTTTTAGCCGTCGGATTCCTTTCGAAAAATTGTATATAACAGAATATTGGGCAGCTCTTAGTTAACTACAAATTGTTGAACAACTGATTATTGATAATGTAATAATTAATTTTGGAAAAATGTGGCATCAGAATTTTCTTTCGTAACGCTTTATTACTTAATCTATAATCCATAATCGTTATTTTGAAATATATTTTCTACATCGTAACAGCTCCATATTACTACGGCATGTTGCAGGAAGTTTTATTATAAAGCTCAATATTGAATAATATTTTTCGATATTAAATGACATAGTAAGTATTGTATTACAATAAAATAAAATATCCCCAAAATGGCAAGATGTCATATGATACATTTAAATACCTTAGTGCCATTGGAGCAATACTATTTAGTTTAATAGATTGTTTTTTTAAAATAAATACAACAATATACAATATTAAGCGATACGATACAATTCAATGCAAAATATTATAAGATATTTTGAATATTATAAGAAACTTCATTATGCATTTCAATATATTGTTACAACTGGGGTAAGTTTAGTTAATTTATAATAATATTTTCTTCTTGCTACAGAAATAAAATAATGTTTTATATCAAATTATTTTGTTCGATTATATACAATGCAATATGCACTGTAATGTATTAAGATATTACGAATGCAGAATAAACCATACGATTTTTAAAAAATTCTTGTGCAAATATTTTTTTTTATTTCGTCTAATATCTTTTTTTCCTTACAAAATAGTTTTTTTTTGCTGAATTGAATGCTACGAATTCCTTAAACCAACCTGAATGGACGAATTCTGCCAAAGGAATTAGAGCTACAATTTTATTAAGTTTCTTTGACTTAAATTCCGGCATCGAAAGGGGAAAAATAATATGGATTAACAGAATCTCGCACAAACAGGACTTATTTCTTTTCGGAAAAAGTTCTTTCGAATTCCCACGAAGATGAAAGAATGCATTTCAGTCCTTCATTTTTTTCCCTCCAAAAAATATACGATTGAAAAAAATAGATACCGTACTTAGAACATGAGAAAGGAATTAAGAGGGAAAAGCAGAGCGTTGAAATGCACGCGTTCCTATAAAAATAAATCCCCTACTGCCAGAGAAATAGTTGAATGGAATGAAATCTTGACATAAAGAAAAGCTTACAGGAAAGCTCTTCCCCCAAATAAAAAGTATCAAAAGAAAGAGGCAGGATATGTAAGCACATTCGCTGTTTTGAAAGTCCCAGAAATCCACTTTGCCAGCTTCAATTTGGGTGCATTGCGGAGGAGGAGTAGAACACATGGGAAGTGTTGTTTGTGATCGCCTACACCTCTTCCAAAGATCAAAGAAAATCGTAGAACTCTGGCTTAGCTCATATATGAACCAAGGAATATTCACAGTCTAAGGCCTTCTGAGTTGTTTTTTATTTCTTACATTAATTTTTATTAATAAAAATAACAAAAAATAAAATGAAATTTTTTTGAACATTTATTGATTATTTACATTAAAAAATTACTGAGAAAAATTAAAATAATGTGAAAAGTATTGAGAAATATAATAAGTTTTCATTAAAAATGAACCGATTATTTTCTTTACAACATAAAAACAGTTACAAAATCTTTCCAAAAGTTTACGGTTTTGGAAAGAATACTCTATTTCTAAAATATAGAGAAATATTGAAACTCCAAAATAAATGCGCTAAAAATGTGGTTCCTATGATTTAAAGATTTTTTTTTCTTTTTTACACATTTCAATATTTATAAAAAACGTGAAACCATAGATAAAAAAAATCAGAAAAACTGAGAATTAAAAGTATATATATATATATATATATATATATATATATATATATATAATTTTTTTAACAATGTATAGTTCATGTATTTATAATATAAACGTTTCCATGTATATACTGAATAATCTATTAGTTAACACTAGGTGTACACAAATTAATAATGGCTAATATTTTGATATATTATCATGTCAGAACATGATATTACTTTTGGGATGAAGTTTATGGCGTCAAAAAACTGCGAAGGCGAAAAAAAATTCTATTATCTTTACGAGTCTTTAAAAAAAAACAGCTTTTAATAACGTGTTGCCATCCTATTAACAAAGGCTCTGATTAAAAAATAATAAGTTAATGAATACCGCAAATAAAACCTAGAAAAATGTCATTTTGATTACGTGATTATATGAAATGAAATAAATAGGAAATGGGACATTTTTTTAAACAATCAATGCGGGACAAAGTTTTTTGGATCGTTCGCAATACTAAAGTGACTCATTCAATGAAACAATTGAAATGGATAAAAATGTAATTGGACTTGCACTAGCACGTGGTGCTTGACCGTTCAAGAAAGTATCCTGTGACATGATACATGGAAATATGCGTAGCAGATTTCCTTTAAACCTTGTTTAGATGAAATTTATAACGATAATGTCATATTTACCAGATTAAAAACACAATTACTGTAAGATAAATAGATGAAATACGCAATGCGTTTTATTCACTGCATTATAGACTAAAAGTAACCACTTTTGATGCTTTCTCCTCCTCCCTTATCTGAAAATAATATAAATCTTTGGTATAAATGGCTTGAAACCAATGGACATCTGTATCGATGAGCGATCAGAAACGATCATTATTTTCGAAATGAAAGTTCTGAATATGTCAAAACTTTTTGTAAACTTTTCTCTTTCTGCCATCATGTAATTTTACTTAAGAGTTTTTATAATAAATAGTACAAATGCACGTTCTATTATCTAATGACCAACATGATTTAAAGCAGTTTCCATAATTCCAGACTTATCGATGAAAAGACACATAATACACTGCGTGACAACAGACTCTATACTGGAACAGCTGTGAGGAGAACTGTAATAGACCAGTTTCCATTACTCTAGACCTGTCGATAATAGAATGTACTGGGCAATGCGTGATAATGGGCACTAAAATCGAAAACTTGAGAGATAACTGTAATTTGTATTCTTTCAATTCATGCGTGAATCATTATCGTGGACCATAAAACATTTATGGGGCTCAAAATGCTTATCTTATTTTATGCACTCTGTACACATATCAATCAATGTTCTGACACATGACTCAAGAAAAATAGATCATTAATTTTTTATGAAAATAAATCGATTCTTCTCAAAGGTAGAAAACTTCATTTCGTAAGATTCATAACAAGGAAAAGTAATGGAATGAATTATCTCCGAAATCAATTCTATTTTGACAAGCCTTCTTTAGTTTAATGGTAGTTTAGTTTTTTAAAAAAAGTAGGTACTATCGTCTGGTTACATTCTTAACCAACCTTTATTCTCCTATACGTTACTCATTAATTCTCATAAGGTTTAGAAGAAAAATTTAGATTTTTTTCGCTGCTTATAACTCATAATGTCCCTTCCACATAGTAATGGGCAATTTAATTCTAAACTTTCATTATATATTTCTATTCAGAATAGTGCTAATTCCGTTAGTTATATCTGCAAATACTTCACACAGTGTCTAATAGTCTGTAAAACTCCGTTTTTTTAAGACAAAAAATTATTTACATGAATAAGTTATATGACCTGTAACTTAGAATTCGTCAATTTTTGGGGGTTATTTAAAAGTTTCCCGAATGAGTGTTTTGTATCGTAATATACGACTTAAATGGATTCATTAAAAGCTCTATGTCTCAAACAGGCCTTAACGGTTCTAAATCCAG
The DNA here is from genome assembly GCA_026289955.1 of Argiope argentata. Lineage (NCBI taxonomy): Eukaryota > Metazoa > Arthropoda > Arachnida > Araneae > Araneidae > Argiope > Argiope argentata. Next base: position 11,330,330 of record JAOUZG010040215.1, on the reverse strand, counting down.
TTCTATCTATAGCGAGAAATATTTAAAAAATTGTCGACTTGTATTGGCTCTAACTATGCGTTAATGGGCACAGTGATCTCGCAAGCTGTTGGAAGTTTTACACATCTTTTCCAAAACGAACAATTTATGTTATAAATCAAAAGGTTGCATTGGTTCCACTAAAAATTAAATGAATGGAAGACAATCTTTTTTTAAAATTCAATTCCTATTATTAGCTCACTCACTATGTGTGTGTGTATGTGTGTGTAGTGGATGACACTTGATGTTAATACAGTTTTTTCAAATATTAATTCGTTAATTTTTATTAATTAATTATAAATTAACTTTCTCGCCAAAATTCTTAATTTCCCCGCCGCCAAATAAGTAAAGAATTCAGTTTTTTTTTTCACACAGTAGTGGGGTTAGGCTTAACATGCTCTCGGCCGATTATTTTAAACGATTCTGTTTATTTTCAGAATTTTTGATGGATTTAAAATCAAACATTGCTGATTAATCGTTTTTCCGATTCATTTTGAAATACTTCCGAATTAAAATAATAAAGAATACCGAAAATAAAATATTTCTAATCTGCATTACGTGATCCTCAACTGATGTAGAAAATTCACTCATTTTGTGTTGCCACAATTGGCTTTGTATTCTCAATTGGCTCTGAAAAATTCAATTTAGTATAATTTTTTGATCAATTATTTATAGTAACTGTAATTTTTAGGCCTGGATAATCTGGTTGGTAGGGAGTTGGATTCGCATCCTCTTGGCTGCGAGTTTGAACACTTTATACAAAAAAACGAGTGGAAAATTGCCTGGAAATTCGCTTTCAGTTTTGCCGCTTAACATTGGGATTCAGTCATATTTATATTAATAGTAATTATTTAATGTAAAGTAACTAAAATAATTTTTTTCTTTGTTTCCCTGAGTAGGAATTTATTTAAAAAATTGTTTTTTATATTACTTGTTTCTGTTCTTTTTGATCCTTTTATAAAAGAAATACAAATATGGACAGTCTTTCCATATAACCTCCTATTATTCCATATATTGCGGATAAGCCAGAATTCTATGCGTAATGATATCTATGTACACCATGATATCTTTGAATAATAAAAGATAATACTCATGCTCTTTATTAATATCACCTGTTACGCGGAGTTAGCTAAGAATGGAAAACCAAATAGAGTTAAAACTCGATTCAAAACACAATGGCAGAGTAAAGATTTTATGCTTTATATGGTTAATTCTATTCAATTTTATTCTTCATTATACAGATTGTCTACTCTGATAGTGATCCAGTGTCTAATTTTTAACTAGTATAGAGATAGGAATAGATTTCCAGTTGCAAAATATTTTTTAAATGACATAAAATTATATTTTTTTGTGTTATGCGTGCACCCAAAAATAATGAACAACTGTAAAAATTAATATTCAAGATATGAAACGTTTTGGAAAAATTGTAATGATAAATGCACAACTGGAAAAAAATTACGAAATCATTTAATCGTTATTTTATATTTTTTGAATATGAAATAACGGTTTTGAATCAAAAACTACTCCTAATCATACATTCTCACAATAATCAACATACTCAAAAATTGTTTTATGCCAAATATGATAGCTCCAGGTCCAATAATAGGCCCTGCAAAGTATTTTGACAGATTCTTTATATTTATGGCATTTTATAGATATCACGTATTGACCTGAGAACGTTTTCGTGTAAAAATAAATGAAAAAATAGTATCATAATATTTAAAAACTAAACAGCTGAATTTAATATTATTATATTTTCTGCCTACTCATTTTGATATTTCATGTTTTCTAAAAATTATATTCGTTCTCCTCCCCCAGTAAATCTAAAAAAGAAAAATCATTTTGAAGCCCACTTCAATAAAAGAAAGCTACAAAAAAAAATCTTTTACCTTTAAGTAACAGATTCAACTTAAAAACTGACGTGCTGTGTGGGATATAGTACGGATTTAGTAGATCTCATACAAACAGGAATTGCCCTTTCCCCTTTTTTTTCCTTTCTCGAAAACAAAATCTAAAATCCAAGCAGATGTATAAAATACATTAAAGACTTATTTTCTGCTTTACGAGAAGCTATCGACTCTACTACGTAGAAAAGGAAGATTCGTCCCTTTTAGAAATAAATCTTTGTTGCCACAGGAACAGTAGAATGGAAATCTTAACTCTTGATATAAAAGCAGGCTTACGGAAAGGCCGTTCTCAAAAAGAATGTAGATAGATATAGAAAGAAAATCAGGAAGGGTAAGCACATTTAGGATTTGACCATCTTAAAAATCTGTTTAGCCAACTCAGGTTTTAGCACTTTATGGTAAAGCTGTAGACCATATGTACCCTATTGTGCTTAAAAACCTACACTTTTTCAAAAGGGTGTAGAGAAAGGATATAGATTTTTTTAAATATAAATTCTGTTATAGTAATTATGTTTACTTTCTGACGCGTGAAGTATACAGAGTAAAAATGCTAATATCGTCAAAAAATTCGATTACATAATTTTTATGGACAGCATTTTACATCTTGATATGAAGGAAAAAATAGATTTTGAAATTGTTTCTAAACATGATGATCCAAAAGAAAAACAAGCAAAAGGAAATAATTGAACGCCCTTTTGTTTACAAGTAAAATCCAAATTTCTGACAAAAATCCCTTTAATGAAAGTATATTTGCCCATACACTTATACAGGGTGTTGCAAAAAGTACAACAAGCACTTATTTTTTTAATTACTGCAACTGCACATATACTTCCAATTGCAAAGTTTCATAAGATAAGAAATCCAAAAGTAATTAAAGTTGACTCCTCCGATCAGACAGAAGGCACTTGGAAAAACTTAAATGATCGAGCAGCATAATAACATTTCCTATGGTTAAATTTAATTCGTAAAGATCATCCTGTAGGAATCATGTTTCGTCATTGGTAGGGGTAGCCATCTTATACCTTTTCGGTTCCCACCAAGTTGGAGATTACCATTCCAGAAGCCTCTCATTCCAAAATTTAAAGGTGCCCCCGCCTGCGGTGTTGGACTCGAGATTATATGAATATATTATATAGATTATATGAGATTATATAGGGGGATAATTACCAAATGTTAGTAAAAGGTTATAATTTTTTTGGATGGATTTCGACGTCACTGGAAACGCTGACAGTTTGGCTAGAGCTGGAGCTGGCAAGACCATAACGCCTGCCACGTATCTTACTTTCATGGCGTTTTTTTTTAAACGCAAGGCTACAAATAAGGCCATTTGGATAATCTCTCCGGAGCACCCATGGTATCAGAGTAAGCGACCTGGTGGCAACCTGTTTAAGGGCAGTAGTAGACGAGATCAAACTGCTCTTACTCCGCTTCCTTAGTAGCCATCTATTATTAATGACTTTTGTTGGAGGGGCTAAACAGTTCGAACTCTACGCAAAATGTTCTTCTACACAGACCTCTCCTTGTAACATTTTATTTTGTCTAGGGCTTACCAGGTAGGACCTGGTTCATGATCCCCTTTTAGTACTGGACTTCATCAAGGTGAAGGAGTTCATGGACCGGATTTATCTATGTTGGTCACGGGGATGAGAAACAAAAGCAACATGTGTGTATGTGTGCGTTTTTAGTTTTATTTTTTTAAACTTTCATAGCAAAGAAGTATCTGCGAACAAAATCATCCATAAGAAAAAAACCCCATAAAATCTTATGCTTCTCTATGCAAAATTTGCTAGGATAAGAATTTTTTGATGTTAATAATTTTTTGTATGAAAAAGTTATGAAAATTTATTAATATCAAAATTATTAATATCGTAGACTCATGCATCTATCATCGATCTTTGATAGATGCATGAATAAGACTTTAGATGTCATTTTCGCTGATGATATAAATATCACGAAAAATCTAAGAAAACTGTGTTTTACTCTTTTGATATCAGGGTAATAACGGCTTCGGTTGTTAAAATCCCTTTTTCATCACATTAAATCAATCAATCAAACACTTTTTTTGGATTTGGATTATACAAAATAAATAAAATTAATTTTAAGAACAATTACGATCATAAATCGAAACAGTCGAAGACGGGCAATTAAAACAATTGAATGAGTAAAATCATTTATAAAAACCTGTTGGAATTAATGAGATAGAAGTATAAAGCGTTTTTATGTAGAGAGAGAAATTTCCGAACTATAGTACGGTTGCTCTTTGAAGATTAACTAACCTCTCAAAGTGCTCTATAATTATTGTTCAAACATAATTAAAAATAATATATCTTTTAGTTATAAACTGTCATATATCAAAACAGCTATACATTAAAAATCGCATCGTGTCTACTGTATTGTTATTACCCAGTCTATATTATCAATACTGCACAGATCTACTCTAACATTATACGACCAGGTTTACTGTCATGACTAAATTAGTTTTATTATTAAAGCTATCTTCAGTGATTATTCAATATTATTAATATTATATCTGCCAATTTTGGTGAAATACTTTTTATAAAAAGAGAGAAAAAAAATTAAATTAATTTTTTTCAAACATTTTAAAATTATTAATTTCTGTTTTACATTTTTTTATTATAAATATTTCTGTTGCTAAAAATTTTTAGTATTAGAAGTTGATGATTTAGTTTTTAGCAGTTGACCAAAATTTAATAACAGCAGTTCATGCAATTTAAATAGTTTAATTTTTCTTTTAGTAATGGATATATTTAAAAATTCTTATTATAACCAAAAATACATAACTAAACGGGGAATGAATAAATTTAATTCAGATCATATAGTGAATAACTGCAATGTAACTTTCTTTGGAGGGGGGGAGGGGTGAAGAAGTGAGCAGAGGTTGTAACTATCTAGTTATGAATTTAAAATCCACATTCAGTTAAATGAAAAAAATTTCTCATCAGGAGAAAAATTAAATTTTTTTACACTTTTGTAATAAATAAGAATATTTTTTTAAACGAAATTATTTTTAATGCTGTTAAATTTTAATTATTTGAAAATCTTCGAGTTACAAAAAAAAATAAAAAACAATAACAACGCTAAATGTATTAACACTAGTGAAAGCAATAGCAAAATTTTTAACTTATAATTTTAGGATAAAAATAAATCTAAATATTCGTATATAATTCAGTTTATAAATATTATATAACTATATAACATGCAAATATGATATCTAAAGAGAGAAAGAAATAGAAAAATAAAATTGAATGCAATTTTTTAATAAAATCCGCCATTTTCTTTGTAATAATATAATTAAATTAAGGCAAAATGCAAATAGGAATTTATTTATGATAAGAATAGAAGAGAAATCTTAGAATAAGTATAAAAGAAAATAAAAGATCTCAAATAAATGATGTATGACTCAAACATAATTAATGTTCAATTTTAAATCAAGTTCTGTATCTTATAAAAGCATCAAATGTATAAATAATGGCGTCTAAATTCGATATTTATTCTAAGGTATGAATACTTGAAATACTCTTTCTATAACTTAATCAATTTCAAATATTTTTTAATTTTCTGTATTAGAACATAATTGTTTAAAGGCATATATGTTGTATGGCATGAATTAATGCCACAAATATTAATAGCCATTTTTAGAGTATTAATTGTGAGTAAACTTGCCTTCATTTGATATCACTCCATGTTAAATTTCATTATTTACAAGAACATTACAATTAAAAAATATATATCCATTATTAATCAAAAATATCACTCCGAAAGCAGAATAGGTAAATTTTTTCATTAGCGTAATTTAATTTTTTTATCATTATATATATGAAATATTTTCAGTTTAAAAAATCGGAAACAGATCTATTTTCTGCTTCACTGAAAAAAGTTTCCAATTTTTTCATCATTTAAAAGAGAAATAAAAATTTAGTATTGTTTGATGATTATTTGCAGCATCAATTAAGAATAATTTTTTTTATCATAGAGGAGGTAAAATAAAGTTTTGTTTTACGTTCCTTACAAAAGGTATAATAAAAATGCAACTTACTCCTGGAACTTTCAAATTGGTAAATAAAATACGTTCTAAAAGAATATTTCGTAATTCATAGTAATGCCATACTTAATTTACTAAACTCAGACAAAATTAAATTAATAGCTAAATAAATCATTTGAGCTAATTTCATTTATTTAACGAAATCGTGTGCAGTAATTTATTCAAAATGAAACTGAATAAAAATCGTTTGGAAAAATGTTTAAGCTTTTATAAAATAGAGTTAATCAAAAATTGCATCGACCATTTTATCACTTAAAATCATTCTCAGAGATTCATTCTATCATTGTTAGAAATATCATTAATATTGTTGAAACTTTTCTATACCAAAAGAGTTAAAATATTCCCAGATGAATTTATTTGCTTTGGAATCATATTTCAAATAATGTTCTACATAAAAAAAATTTAAAATGTTAAAAAAAATTATTAATAGCTTTAGAAAATTGCATTCCTAATTTTACACCTGATATGACACAGTCGAAGTTGTTCACTCAATAAATGGCTGTTATTAGGTAAGCGGAGCTGATAACGTAATGCTACCATCCATCTAGTCATTTAATATAACTTCTTTTTTCAGTAAGAAATATTGATGGCTAGCTTAACTCATCAATCATGACCACACGCATCTTTAATGGCCTCTCTTCATGGAACTAGTTTTTTTTCTTTAAAACGATAGAAAAAAATGGAGCATTTTTAGAATTCGGTAAATTTAAAAATCGTTTAGTAAGTTAAATAGAAATAGAAAAAAAACCTAATAAATTTATATTCATACTTGGATTTTATTTTCTTCTTTCCCGTTAAATTTAAAAATCGATTGCTAAATTAAAAAAAGAAACAATGACAATAATAATTTATATTCAGAATGCCAATTTATTTTTTTTAATATTCCGCAATTATAAAACACGTATTAAAAATTCTTTTTGAATTCTGCAAGAATAAAGAAAATGAACGTTTAGTAGCTAAAAATTCGTTTTAAATTATAAAAATCTTCTGGAAGAAACAGAATAACGCTATTTCAATTATTTAGACTTTTTTCCTAGTATTCTAGTTTTTAATTGGCTGAGGAGTCACGAAATAAAACATTCCATTACGAAAAAGAGAGAATTGCACAAAAAGTTGTCAATATTTGGAACTTGCATTTGTAAACAAATTGATTTATATTTAAACGCCTTCTTTTCGAATCATTCCAAGTTATATAAAATAGTTTAGGTTTTTATATTCTACAATGATATAACTTCGGAATTTACGTTAAAGGTTGATTGAATGTTTCCTCAAGTAATAAAAGCTTAAGCTATCGTAATTTTTTCATAAATGTTACATAAAGATATATTTTCTAGTTAAAAAACACATGTAGTTCCATTTTATTTCAGTAATTTTCTGTCTAGTAATTGAGTACCTTAAGTTGTACGAATTTTGCATTTAGCTCAGTTTTGCAACAATTATGAAGCTTAAATTAATAATTAAAAAAGATTTTGACCGTGTTTACCATCAAATGTAGAGTTATTCATTTTCCTAACACGAATATTATTTGATTGTTGGACTTGATAATTACTTCAAATGCCTAAAAACATTTATACATGTTTAGAACCATAATAATAATAGATATTTTATCTAATTCTGTGGCTAATAGTATTTTGTTTTAACAGAACATTATTAATGCCGAATTAATATTTGATCAAAACAGAAATTTTTTGATGAAAACGAATTTTGATTCACGAATACACTAATTTAAATGTTTTAATGATAGCAATTTATTAGAATATATAATCATTTTTTAAAATCTGTATTATTCGAATCAGGGGGAGGTCATTTAACCCTAATTTTAGTTTAGGTACAATAGTCTCTGTTTTAATAGAATAAATAATATTTCATTTACGTAGCCATTCATTACGTAGCCTTTTGATATAATTAGTTTCTGTGGCTTATTATCTTTTGATGAACGCCGTAATTGTTGTCAATGTCTACGTAGATGACATCTTTAAAGATCTGGACTATTAGCAATCACTGTCAAAGATGCAACAATTCTTCCTAAACAATAACACACTCAGAACATAATTCGAATTCGTCATAAATTCGTCTTTACTTCAATGTTAGCTCAACATCTAAATTGAAATCAACCTATCAAAATATTCTTTCTCATTCATCAGTATATGTAAAACGTCTCCTCCAATTCTTAGAGCTCTCCCCCCCCCCACTCGAATTCGTAAATTTCCTTTAATACAATCTCTTAAATATCTTTGTGTTACAATCTTCTAAATCTTAAATTTCTTTTCATTCAATCTCTTTTAATATCTTCGGATTACAATCTTCTAGATCTTAAATTTCTTTTCATACAATCTCTTTAATATCTTTGCGTCACAATCTTCTAAATCTTGAATTTCCTTTCATACAATCTCTTT